>APFE030858666.1:116587-132338 GCA_000404065.3 Pinus taeda
ATAGAAATAGATAGTTGAAATAAATGCTTTTATTAACACAAACAATGCAATGAAATAAATACAATATATAGCTAGTTGCAATCAGTTCCAAGCACCAACTTGGACTTTTGTGAGGCTCCAACCTCCAGAGCACCAACTCTGTTCTTCCAAGGCAATAGTTCTGCACTTAGGAGCACCAACTCCCAAGGATTCCAGTCCTTTCAGTTCTGAGGCTCCAACCCCGTGGGCTCTAACCCAAACTTAGTATAAACTATTTTGCTATAGATCTATGCTCCCAAACCTGTTGAGCTTCTGCTTCACTCCTATTCTCCTGTTTCTCCTGCCTCTGCTGCCTCTGCTGAACTTTGGCTTCCTCTCACACTGATTATTCGCGCACACTTCCTTGCTTTTTGCCATTTTTGTATTCCTGTTGCCTCTGATTGTTCATTTCTGCTTTCCACTGACTCTTCAACTTCTTCAATGCTCGCTTCAGCTTCCTCTCCGCTGGCTTGTCCTTTGGCTTCCCTCTTCTTCATTTATTTGGATTTTCAGTTTCCTCTGCGCTGGTTTTCCATTAAGCTTCCTGGCTTTTCGGTTGTTGTGTGTTAAAAACTATAACAGAGCCCCATTTTTTCAATGATATCAGGCATACATAGAGACAACATTGTTTAACGGACATGCCACATCCCAATTGCAATCGCAGTCAGCGTCAGTTCAACCTCTTGAACCATTGGGAGCATTCCTTAATGTATTTTTGCCTCCAAACCCCGTGCAAGGAAAATATTCAAATACACAGGAAATATGAGAAAAACAGGTGAAAACGTTAAAGGGTGGACTTCAAGAATTATTACACCCGCATCTATACTGTATCGGGTCCGTAGTGTAATTGCAATCAATGCTTGTAGGAGGACAACCCTTTGTGTATCATTGCGATGGGCGGATGCGATACATTATTAAACCATAGCACAATGTTGTAGTGGGTCCGCGTATATATGTATTGCAATAAGGGGTTGCCCTTAGCGGAGGTCCGATGCGATATCGCTAATCGCTATCGGCGATTGCAATGGGCCATGTAACACTTTATAACTCCCGCTCCCGAAGTGCCGATGCGATATACGTCGGCAATCGTAAATCGCAAAGGTTTAGGTCTAGACCTCAGCCTTATAGCGATGTGATAATATTCACCGGACCCGATAAGACTCAACACTCCTGTGCATAAAATTTCAAGTCCACTTTCCCAAATCCGCTAAGTGTTTAGTGTGATTTCTTTGTGTAAAAGGCATTCTACGATAAACACGTAAATACACAGGGGTGATGTTATATGGGTTCTACGGGCCCGATAGCGTTAAAACTTCTGCCTCCGATAATGTATTTACAATACACCCAAGTCTTCCGCCTCCGATAATGTATTTACAATACACCCAAGTCTTCCGCCTCCGATAATGTATTTACAATACACCCAAGTCTTCCGCCTCTGATAGAGTGTTCTTTGGCATTCTTGCTGTGATAGCTCTGTCTGCTTCCTCTGATGGATCTGATAGCTCTGATTTCTTCCTCCAATGGCTCTGTCTTCTCTTTGCCCTGTTTTCTCCTCTGGTGGCTCTGTCTGCTCCTTTTGGCTCCTCCGATAGCTTTGTCTGCTCCTCATGGCTCCTCTGATAGCTCTGTTTGCTCCTTTGGTGGCTCTGTTTGCTCCTCTTGGCTCCTTTGATAGCTCTATTTGCTCCTTTGATGGCTCTGTTTGCTACTCTTGTCTCCTAGAATATTTCCATATTGACATCAATAATAATCTATGTCAATAGAGAACTGGAAAGGAAGAAAAAAACACCCCACATCTCTAATTGCACAATGTAATTTGGGTCAACAAGTGAACACTTCACCAAAGTTAAGGTGGGGTGTTTATAATTAGTGTAGTTGGAGTTCTTAGATCCACAACTTAGAGACTTCTTGTTGAGCCTATGCCAGCGCCTTGGAAGGAAATGAGGATAACTTGAGGGATTATGAAGTAGATAAGGGGGTTCATTTCCTTCGATTGTGTAACATGGGTAATGAGAGTTTGTTGTTTGAAATTATAGAGGGTGTTAGACCCCTATACTACTAGTGTAACCCCTTATTATCATTTGCTTAGTAGTATAGGGGTCTAACAGAGGGAGATTGGTGCCTTAGCTTGTTTTATTACTTGTACTAATTACTAGACCAATGTTGACCTTTATAGAGCCTTTTCTTTAGTGGAGTCATATTCCTAGCTCAAGGACGACCTATTGTTAAGAGAATTGAAGTATTAAAGTCTATAGTTGGGTGTAAAGTTTAAGGTCTGCAACTAGTTGGTGCTTTTACAAAATATAAATGTTTTATAGTTTTATATGACCTATTTTTGTGTTTACCCTATGTTTATAAGTTGCTATGGTTTTTATGTGTTCATGCATGTGCATTCATGTTTAATTTAGCAACTCATTTGCATGTTATGAGTGCATTACATCACATATAAGCATGCATGACAAGTTAAAATGTTGGTATAAAAGCTCTAATGATATAAAATTGTACCTATTAGGCTAACTACGGTGCATAATTATGGTATTAGAGTGTATTATGTGGTTATATCAACATGAAAGAAAGCTAAATTATAATAAATATGGTACTAGATATATTTTCATGACCTAAGTTTATGGGAAAATTTGAAAATTGCAGTAAGTATAGTGTGGATTTCAGAATTGTGATTGAATGGAGCCTGGATAGTGATTTATATTTTCTACATATATGGTAGAAGAAGAAAAGAGAAATCAAAAGGAGAAGCTACAAAAAAAAAAGGAAAAAAGAGGAAGAAGAAAATAAGATGCTACTTAAAGAGGAAGAAAAGTAAAAGAAGGAAAAAAATAGAATACAACAAACAACTTCAAGAAGGATTAGGAACTAGGGTCATTACCGGGGGTTAGAAACAGTAGTTAGAGCAAACCCCAACCTAGACACAATAGCAAACTCTATAAACCACAACATCACCTAGTGATGTGATTTATTTTATAGGAGATGAACAAGCTACACCTAAAGCCATTGATAAAGGGAAGGAACCATCTTTGGAACAATTATATATTCCCAAAATCGTTGATAACATATTTTCATGGGAAGATAAATTTATTCCCAATCTCTTGGAAGAGGTTGCATACTTGAAATCTATAGCCTACAATCATTGTAAGCAAGTTATAGTTAAAAGGAACCAAATATGGGCAGATGTAGATAATGTTATTCTTTTCACTATTGAAAAATCTTTGTTGGATACCACGAGGGCCAAGCTCAGTGAATTTTATTAGTTGGGATAGTTATTTCCCATACAACTATCGACAAAGCCAAGGATGATGAAAATGAGGTTGAAGATATGAAGGAAATTTTCTCGAAAAATCAAGTTGAAAATTGTAAAGGAGCCTAAGACAAATTAGATAAGTTTAGGGAAGACGTCCTCGAAGAGGATAAAATCAATGAGTAAATAAAGAAATGTTTCATAGACAAGGTATTAGAATTGCAAGAAGAAGTTTGGAGCTATCAATATTGAACAAGGAGAATCTCACATGGAAGGAAAGTCAAGCTAAGGTCCACCATCAAGTGGAAATCATCGAGGAAATACAAAAAATCCATGGTTATGAAGATCATGAAATAAAGGCTCTAACTGAAGATGAAATATATGAAATTGAGCAAGCAATTAGATACTAGGGTAAGTTTTATTATGCTTCCCAAAATCGGGTTCAAGAGGAATGCTTTGCATGCATTAAAAAATGGGATCTTATTAAGGACACCATACAAAGAGCGAACTACCAATTTTGGCTCACCAGAGGATTTTCCATTAATGGAAGAAGCATTGGGTGAGTTCAAGAAGAATGTTGACAATTGAGAAGCTGGTATCATATGTATATCCTCACTGGATTGTGGGAATCTATAAAAAGTTTTTGACGATTGAAGTTAGAAAAATGATTTGTTTGGAGCCTATCATGCCAAACTTAGAAAAGTATATTAAACTATTTAGATGAGAAAATGGCACTTTGAGTTTGCCCGAGGAAGAACATATATTTTATACCTAAACCTATGCAATGAGTTGTTTGAGCAATGGAGGAAATGTGATGTTGAGCATGTATATGTTGACATGCCCAGTCCACCAAAATTGTAGCATCATGCGGTGCTTTTGTGGATTTTTTCTATTTTTTGCTTTATTCGATTTTTGCATGTAGCTTTGCTTATAAATGGGAAATTCAACCTCTTTGAAAGGGTCTTTTGTATCTAAGGTAATTAGAGGGATTGTAGCTAAAAAAAGAAAAGAATATTTCATAATCTCTTTTTGGAATCAAGGAATGTTTTTTGTTGAATATTTATGTGTATTTATTCTTATTTGTGAATTATTCTACCATTGAATTGATGTTTTAGGCAAGTAGTAAGTATTTTGTTTTGCCAAGTTATCTTTTGTAATTGGATAAAATATTGGTCATTATTTTTAGTACATAGTTTTATTTACTTTGTTAATCATTTTTTATTTTCTATAATATGTTTTTGTCATCTAATATATGATGTATACTAGTATTATTTGTATAATAAAAATATATATGATGGAAAATCTAATGTTATTTTACATAATTTTCATCTTCTTTTGCATTATAATAGTTATATTTCTTGAAGATTATCCTACAGTAATATTTCTAAATAGAATTATTTCTTAAAGAGGTTGAGCCACATATCATTTTCATTGACTATTCTTGAAGGCTATCATTTAGTGACATATCTTTCCAAGCTCTCTAGATTAGGTCTAATTTACACACACACACACACACACACACACACACACACACACACACACACACACACACACAATAAAAATAAAAACCTTTGGAACTTATTGATAAATCTCATCAAATAGTTGTTGGACCATTAACCCAAAGGATTATTCCATCCCATGTCGAGAAGAGTCTAATTAGGCCTCTTCCTTGGATTTAGTCCCTACTATTGAGGATTGGGTATATAATCCCCTCAATAACAAACACACATACTATGGTTGGGAAAACCTCCCTCACAAATTCAATCCCCATTACCAATTACTTCATTCACCTTTCTCTTTTAAAAGAAGGAACATTTCACTAGATACAAACATGAAGTAAAATGTCAAATGGAGTGATAGCATGATAAGCTCTTATTATGCAAAAATAATTATAGCTCAACATTGCTATCCTCATCCAATTATTTAGGTGCATGTTATCTCTATTGATAAATTTATTAAACCTAGAAATACACTTGTCATTATCACCCCAACAACAAAAGTTATAAGGCTTTAGCCTCAAGAATCAATGAGGTTCTCCAGCGTAAGAAATGATAATCCAACAATACACACAATATGTTGCTCCTGTAGATAAAGACATCTATATAGAACAAAACACTCGAACTATAGTCAATGTCTATGCTCCCAACATTGGAAATACATATGGCTTTATCCTAATTTAAGGGAATTCTTTTTGTCATAATGCTACCAACTTTCATTGTGGTGTTTGAATAACAAAAAGAACTCAAATCGATGTACCTTTCGTTGCATTCTCTATAAGTATATACTCAACCTTCGACTATAGCTTTCACTGCAAGGCACAACTCATCCATATGTTGAAGAATGTAACTAGTTCTGGTCTTCATAATTATTTGACTCATGTAATGATGAAATATTTATGTATTGATCAAAAGAAGAAAGAAAATTGTAAAATAAAACTATTTATAAAGCATGGGTTTCATGCTTGGATCCATGGTCAATAGGTCAAAGCATCCATTGTCTGCTTATAGGAATTGTCGTGAGTCAAAGTTCATTGTTACATTGTAAAAGACCCTTATGGGCACATGTATCAAAGAAGAAAAATATTATTTTTGTATTTTAGAAGAGTCTAGATACTCCAAAAGCAATCAAGTTGGCTAACAAGTAGAGTTGGTCCTCAAGTAGGCTTGAAGAGCCACTAAAAAAGCTATATAAAGGGATGAATTCACTCTCAATAAGGTAATACAAGTAGCTAGCTTTTTTGGCTTAAGGTCTGCAGTTTGGAGGAAGTGCAAAGGTATACAAAAAGGATAGTTAAGGGAAGCTTATTGGAGGTTTGATCTGTTGTGTGAGAGACCTAGGGTTACATCAGGTCTAATATAATGAAGAAATCATCTATGTGGTGAATTTCCTCGAAGATCCAGGTGGCTCCAGACACATGCAAAAGTCCAAGAGGGCTTAGAAATGGTCAAATTTAAACAAACTTAGCATCAGATCGAAGTGCTTGTCGCCCTGATTCCAACGGTGTGAACGACACTCAAATCATAGCTTGTATGGAGGAGATAGAGCCAGTCAAAGTTGAAGGTTGACTTGGACAAATCGTAGACTAAGGAGGCAACAATTTGGTCAGTTCCTGCATCAGAATCTGGTCAACTTCCAAGCAAAAATGGGGACTGTTAATTTGTCTCATAAGCCTATGGTTATATAAAATGTCAAAAAAGGCCATGGTTAGTTATATATATATATATATATATAAAGGGTGGCAGGCCACCAACCCCGCCACCCGTAACCATCCAACTATACGAATTACCAAAGTTTGTTGGAGGGCGGGTTGTCACCCCGCCTCCCCGGAACAACACTCCCAAAAACAAACAACAATGGGGCCATCATTTTTGGCGGACCCGCCACCCAGGACAAACTCAACTAGAACAACTATGGTGCTAGCAGGGGTCAAACCCGCCCGACGCATGTGGCCGGCCCCCGAGTGGGAGACACCAAATATACAACAGAGACCGCACCATATTCAACGGTGCCAGCAAACCAAACAAACCACGTGCTAAATAAGGAGTGGTAGGATTTGATTCCCCGACCTCTCCTCAACCCGTGTGCTAATTTACCACTATGCCAATGACCTACCTTTTGAGAAATCCACTCTCCGAACAATACTTAAGCTCGATAATCTATAGATGCAAGGGAGGAGGGCCCGCGGAGCAGAGAGCGCGCCAACATTTTGGGAATTCGGAGGCGGAACCGTGAGCCTAGGAGGGAGCAGACAGGAGACACCATGAAGTTATGGAACCATGACATAGTTCCAGGAGGCAGATTGATGGCACATTTTTCAAGACAAAGAATCTTTTGCAAAGAATATTCCTTGATGCTTGAAAGATTCCATGAGGAGGTAAATTTTCATTTTCTCATAATGATATGAAGTTTATAGTCATTTGAACCAAAATTTTGCAGGGAATGCGATGGTGAAATCAGAATCACCATTTGAGCAACATATTTGCAGATTCCCAATAGAGCAAAACCTTTGAAGAATCTTAAGGGAATCTTCAAGATTCCTTGGAGGTTGAAACTCATCAGAGTCAGAATGCAGCCAAATTTATACTCAAAAGTCTCAGAACCTCGCAAGGATCATGATGGTGAGATTAGATTCGTGATTTGAGAAACAGATCTCTAGTCAGCCTAGAGGACAAAATCTTTGGAGAATCACAGGGAATCTAAAAGATTCTTAGAGGCCCAGATTTTGACGGTGTCAGAATTCGACAAATGGATAGTCGATTTTACACCTCTCGATGAAAAAAATTCAGTGGTGTAGTTAGATTTGGCAGCTCAACCTTCCATTTTTCAGCTAACTTCAGAGGTGAAAGTACATGAATTAATCATGTCATGTTTTCCTTCATAATTGTTGAGATGATGTATTATGTTTTGAGATCCCTGCTTGATGTTATGTTGTGGGATTGATTTTGCCACATTATGCGAGATGTATTTAGGTTTTCACGCTATTTATTGTTGTTGAGATCCCTGTGTAACTATGTTGAAGAGATACTCATTGCCACATTGTGTGAGATCATGTTAAGTTGTCATGCTGAGAGGAAGCCTTCTTGAGTGAGAATTCCTGTAAGCGGAATGTTTCATGGAGAGAAAAGCTGCTCTTGTTTGAGGGTGTATGTCCTTGAAATGACAAAGAGCCTTCCATGTACATCATCATCATTTACGACATTATATGAAGCGACTTCCACCATCTTAACACCGAGCCCAGAGAGGTAGTCCACACTGGACGAACTCTGTTATCAAATGTCTCGTGTTTTGATTTGCTGATCGTTGCCATGTTTTCTCTTACTTAAGACTGCATATGTGTTCTTTAATACTCTTTTAAATGCAATTCTAAAAACATCACAGAAGTGAAAGATCTTGGATGATTCCAATAGTTGAAGGAACCCAGATCACTTGATGCTATTGTTGAAGATCACTTGAATTATTCGGTTGGTCATCTTGTTTTTTTTGGAGGAAGCTAAGGGCCTCATTTTTTTGGTCTTAGAAGTATCCATTGAATCTATTCTATAAGAATAAGTTCTCATGGGTTTTCCCCTTGGAGGGGATTTTCCTTGGCTTGACCCTATTTCTGGTGCATATCTTTTTATGGTTGTGGTCTTAATGTTTTCAAATTTATTTGATGATGAGAACTCATGCATAATAATAAAGAAAAGATCTTAATATCACAAGTAAATGTAATGTTAGGAAAATGTTTAAATACATACATTTCTTTTATTTATTTCTCAACATGGTTTCAGAGTGAGGTTAGAGGCATAAGGTAGCTATAAGATCATTGTTTGGAAGATAAAGGGTTTCAAGACCATTGTTCACTATAACCTCGAGGGTCGAGCTGTATAAAAGTAGTATCAAGCTTAATAATACTATTTTGGGCTTCTTTACAAGTCATAATCTCTATGATTAGGCCATAGACCTGATGCTAGTGGGGCGAAGAGGTTGAAGGAGAAGAGAAGCACTTTTTTTAGGGATCCAAGAAACTAGGAAATAATCCTAGTTTAGGTTGAAAATCATGTGAAGAAGATTGAAGGTCTGGGTTCTATCTAAGGGTCTCAAAATCATCTCCAAATATTTGAGGTAAAGCCTCAGATTCAAACCTTTGTAACAGTACTTCATGAAGGCTTCTTGAGTATGGATTAGTGGGATATTAATCCCTGTGATAAAGAAAATTGAATTGGGTCAGAACTAAAGTTCTGGAAGTACCCCAAGAGGCCAAGAAAGCAACCTTATCCTCTGAGGTATGATGTCAATTCTGGTTTAGATAAAATGTTTTGTGCATTTACTCTAAAGGAATGAAGTCTTTGTGATTCAGTAGCACCTTCTAGCGAACAAAAGAAGTCACCATGTGAAGGACTCTAGATCACAATTAGATCCTAGTCTTTAATTCAATACAATGACTATTTGTAGCCCTAATTTTGAGGGTAAGTATCAGTACTATTAATTTAAATCTTGGAAAAATTTGATGAGAAATATCAATACATTGTAAGGCATGTTTGAAAGGCATCATATGGATATATTTAAGGGACAAATGCATATATATAGTCCTATGTCCATGTTATAAGAAGATGCCTAGTTGAAAATATAGGTTGACTTGAACAAAAGATCTTATATGTCTATTCTAGAATGATATACAATGAATAATATGGAACCCTAGTTTGAGGGCAGAGGTCACAAATATACTTATTCTAGAAATTCATATTTAAGGTAGTCATTATCTAAAGGTTTCAAGTCCTTATCTCTATTTACTACACTGATTGTGTTAATCCAAGGATGGAAAAATAATAAATACTGGATCGACTTTAGAAATTAAAAAAGGCTTAAAGAAGGTCTACAATTTGATAAGAATATGACATTTTTGAAAAGGCTTCAAATATCTCAAGAAATAGGTACTAGACCTATTCATTGATTTGAGAAGAAATAACATCTGAAGCTAATAGAAAGAATCCTATTTTGAAAGGTTATAGAAACATCTAAATTCGTATTCCAGTTGAGGGAAAGACTTTCGTGGAAGTCTTGGAGCTAGCAAAAGTATAGAAATTGAAGAAAGCATCTTGAGTTGGCATCGCTATTGGAAATATCATGACATCAATGGAAGAAGCAGTACTTTGATTGTAATAAAGGATTTGTAGTAGCTTCTGACCATGGAAGACTCAGGCATGTAGTTGTTAAGGTATGTATAATTATTTTTGTTAAGGGTCTATCTGAATTGTCTTGGGGTTTTGTTGTATATGTGAAAACTATGGTTTATAGACTTCATATAGTTAAAGGTCTTTGATATATAGGGTTTTTAAACCCTATATGACACTTGGAAACTCCAGTCATATGGAAACCCTAACCCTAATCTATTTGTTCCCTCACAAAAGCCTTATTTCTTGATTTCTAAGGTTTGTAAGTAGTCTAGGTTGTATATATATGGTAAGCCCTAATGTGGATGGATGTGGATGATAACTTGGGTAAGACATCATGTCCCTAAGAACTGATTAGGGTTTGTACTTGAAAACCCTAATAATTTATCCTCTATGATTCCACAAAACCCTAGATCACTAATTTGATCTCATGCTATTGTACTTGCATTTTTTATTGGTTGTACTTGTCAATGAATTTTTGTAGGTGCATAATAAAAGAAGAAAAATAAGAAGGATGACTAAGAAAAGCCGATCTTCTGCTTTGGTAAGCATGATGGAAGAAGGGAAATGTAAGGACCCTAGAGGTATTGATGTTATCAAGTTCATTAAAGGAGTAAGAATGCATCATTTTATTTTCTATTTAGTATGACATCATGTGGTAGTAGCATATTTAGAGTCTACTTAGTTGGATTTCTTTGAGAGAATCATCTGGTCTTTTAAAATTGAGAACAACTTGCATAAGGTTCATCCTTTCATTATCTAAAATTATGTTAGAGGCGGTCATTCTACTAAGATGGATCTTCAAGATCCTATAAGAATCATCACTTTGGAGGTTCTAGGAAGAAGCATCATGACAATTCTCTTAAAGGAGGATGGATTGCAGTTGGTCAGGTTGTAGTGTCATAAGGAAAGAGATCCATATCTCTTTAAAAATGAGATGCTAATACATTTAAGGTCTAATATCTAGATGATTGTATAAAAACATAAGAATGCATATTTGAAATAACTTTTGGGGAGGACTCATATAAACCATGCAAGAAAAGTTAGTTATTATGATGCCTAGGAAGATATATTTGAACTACTCTAGAAAAGATAGAATGTTGAGACTTTCTCATTGATAATAATCAACATCTAATATATCTCTGGAAGAAAGTGGTAACTTGGTAATCAAGTTAGATCCTTGGGAACTCTGATGAATAAAGGTAAGACTCGTGTGGAGATGAAGATGTTGATGCCATCATGATGAGGTAAATATATTGTTGATATGTATTATTGGTTATCTGTTTAACATGTTATGTTTCTACTTGGAGGAATGTTGCAGGTATTCATGATGACAGTTGAGGCAAATTCAACTGTGTGGATGGAATGCTTGAATAATATGGAGATGAACTCACTCTTTGATACCTGGAAACTATGAAGATCAAGATTTTCTCATCTTGGGATTAGAAAGTAGCATTGCGAGAAGATAACCTGAAGGTCAAAGTTTGTATTACGAGAAGGAATATCACTTTCGTGTGGAAGCTATGATCAACTTGAAGTTTGGAAGGCTTGAAAGAATGCTTTCATTTATGAAGATAAGATGCTATTGATGTGTGAGATGGATGACTTGGAACCTGTCTTGAGAAGATGGCTTCATGACCTGTGATACCAGGAAAGGAAGCATGCTCAAAATAATGAGATGTGGAAGAAAGAGGGAGCCATCTAAGATTTGAATAATCGATATTTGAATGAAAGACAAAGTCTGTAATCTCCTCTAGATTTCAGAGGGAGTAAAAGGAGTCTCCTTGATTAAGGAGCAAGATATATTCCCTAATTAAAAGGGAGTGATATTGGATAGTTCTTGTATTTATGGGTCAAGCACTGGACTAGGACTGACAACCGTAAGTCTTAGTTAAGGCCATAAGGAAAGAATGGTGTCTGGAGGATTGGTTAAGCATATGATATTGGTACTCCTTGAGGATTGGGAATCCAAGATAGGAAGAAACCATGTGGATTGACACTCTTTGAGGATGTGACATGTATCCAAGATAAGAGTGGGTGAAGAGAACCGATATTATTTGTGGATTTAAGGCTAGGAATCCAAGATAATAATAGTCCTAAAAGGACATGCCTTGTGGACATCTGGTTGGGGTATGTGCCTTGTAGAGGTAGTGCAGTATCACATGTAAAGCCTCCAGCATAATGCTCTTGAATAAAGTAAGAGCTTGTCTAGTTAGGATTAAGAGATAATGTTGGTTGATCATAATATTGATGCTTACAAGATGGCTTATCAATCTGACTCTTCTTATGAAAACTTTTCAAAGGGAGTGTTGTCCTTGTACTGATTGATAAATTATGAATACCTCTTTATTTAAGTGGGAGTGTTGAAGAATGTAACTAGTTTTGGTCTTCATAATTATTTAACTCATGTAATGATATAATCTCTATGTATTGATTAAAAGAAGAAATAAAATTATAAAAGAAAATTACTTATAAAGCATGGGTTTCATGCTTAGGTCCATGGTCAATAGGTCAAAGCATCAATTGTATGCTTATAGGATTTTTCGTGAGTTAAAGGTCATTGTTACATTGTAAAAGACCCTTATGGCCATGTGTATCGAGTTGGCCAACAAGTAGATTCGGCCCTCAAGTAGGCTTGAAGAGCCACTTAGAAGACTATATAAATGGAAAAATTCACTCTCCATAAGGTAAGGTGAGTAGCTCACCTTTTTTGCTTAAGGTTTGCAGTTTGGAGGAACTGCGAAGGTGCGCAAAAAGGATAGTCAAGGGAATTTAATAGGAGGTCTAATTTTCTGTGTGAGAGACCTAGGGTTACCTCAAGTCTAAGATAATTAAGAGATCATCTATGCAGTGAATTTCCTTGATTTTTCCCTTGAAGGTCACTTGAATTATTTGGCTGGTAATCTTGTGTTTCTTAGAGGAAGCTAAGGGTCTCATTTTTTGGTCTTGGAAATATCCCTTGAATCTACTCTATAATAAGAAGTTCTCATGGGTTTTCCCCTTGGAGGGGTTTTTCCCTAGCTTGAGCCTATTTTTGGTGTCTGTCTTTTTATGGTTGTGATCTTGATGTTTTGGCATTTATTTGATGATGGGAACTCGTACATAATAATAAAGAAAAGACCTTAATATCACAAGTAAATGTCATGTAAGGAAAATATTTAAATACAAACATTGCCTTTATTTATTTCTCAACATAATATATATGTATTCTTCCCAAGTGATTGTAATGACATGAATGGAAATTCACCAACAATTATCATGTAAATCACAATGCCCTCATTGGTTTCTTATCTTCATGATCAACTGCAATTCAACTTATCCATCATTAATTGAACCACATAAGAGATGGAAATTTCTTAATTCACTTAACACCATTTATTAAATCTCTAGGTGAGGTATCTATTTTGATGACATTAGGTAGGAAAAAAAGTTGATAAAATCCATTGCTTTAAATGTGGGAATTCCCATGCAATCCTAACTCACAAGATGCCAAACAAGGAAGACATGAATTAAATAATTCAAGTTCTAATTTAGTGGCACAAATTACCATGTATCTCTCATACAAAACATTAAGCAATCTTTCCAATAGCTCATATGCCCAACAATTGAATCATATGATCAATGACAACTTGATGCCACACTATGATAGCCCATGTATAGTCTTCATGAAAGCTAAAACAAGCCGTGTGCAGTCATGGCCAAACATAGAGATTATTGGGACTTCCCTTGATAGTAAATAAGCTTGAAAAACAAATTTAGAAACCCTCTCGAATAGGGAAACAATTAGTTAATAGTAGACATAGATGTCTCATTATAGAATAAAGTAAGTAGTGGCTAAGTTAAAGTTATTGGTATTTGTCAATTTATATTGCATAATTCATTTATGAATGGAATAACATAAATACATTTTGTAGTTCTTCATTTCCACCATTAACACACTATTAACAACACATCACATAAATGAGATAAACATAATTCACACACACAATTTGAATAGCAACAAAATGAAATACATCATAGAAATGAAGATTTTACATAAACAACCCAAATAGGAAGCTAAAATTCAAATATTTGCTCAATTCTCATTTTGGCAATCTTTGGTTATAATGTATCCCATATTTGTCTATGCATCCTTATCTCTTTGGCTAAAAGGATTTATGAGAGTCAAGTTTTAAAGATATATAGGAGAGTTGAGGGGTGATGGGAAGGCCAAGATGCTGACATTTTAGTTCCCACACTCCTTTCTCTCTCTCTCTCTCTCTTATTTTCATTTTTTCTATTTTATTAAAATTTCCCCTCTTTGTCTCATTTATTGTTATTTTTTTTTACATATGATTTGTTCTTTATAGTTTATATAGCCTTCATTAATGATCAAATTACATTTGTAGGTAGAAAGTGTCAGATCATTTGTTCGTTTAGATCCAATTTGGGTTAGATAAGTGTAAATAAAAAAATATTGGATACTATTTGAAATTTCGAAGAACTATGTAAAAGAGTTATCAATAATCTTGGGCTTGCTGAAAGGAAGTGGAAATTATAGAGGACCCAAGAAAAGCTTGAATGACCTTAAAAAATAAAGTAAATGTACCCTTGAAACAAAATTCACAAAATAATTTCACAACTTTGGGAGAAGGGGTGTCTCCTTAAGAAGTTGTATTGACTAGGCCTGGAAAATTGTTTACTAAAAACACAAGTCTTTGCAAAGTTGTAAGACCATTTATGGGGGTCGATGCCTTCCTAGCTCCAAAAGGTTAAGGAAATTGGTGACCTGGTGATCATGCCTCCCCATTGAGAGGATTTTAGTCCTTAAAAGCTTAGAACAAACCAATATAGATCAATTTGTCTTATGTATGCTTCTTTGGAACATAGCTCTAACTTTGGCTCCTTGTTATAACATTGAATCTAGCTCTGAATATTGGCTCTAGTTCTAGACATGGCTTTGATTATTGGTTCACTTGTTCCCATAATGCATAATTCTAACATGAAATCTTAGCTTTAAGAAATTTTTATATACAGTCTCTTCACTAATAATTCATTCTCCTCTTCACTGTGTAACTCTTTATATTCTCAAACCTGGAGATGGTCTATCTCGATAGCCAATTAAATCTAAGTAGAATTATGGTATTTTCTTTTTTAGTGTGATCCTGACAACTATGTCATCATGTAAAAATTCCATAAGAGGAGGTGTGGATTTCCCTCTACTACTATGATCAATTGCTCCTTAACAAGGAAACAATTATTTGCATTGAGCTATATAATCTTTATATTTTTGTTATTCATTAATTAGAATTCCTATGTTCCTCTACTCAACAAGAGAGATGTATATCTCTATCCAAGCACTGTGCTAGCGCTTCACTCTTGAACTTTCAATCACTATGGAAACGAAGTTTGATGCATTTAAATTTAATTTTACATGTCGTACATTACTGTTGTAGGATAATTGTTACACAAAAATATCGTCACCTTGATTATCTGCAGTCGGTATGGGTCTATCACCACCTATACCAGTTCCTAAGCAAGTCTCAAACCTCAGCTCTTCAAAACAAGCTTGAGAAAAGAGAGAAAGACATCAAAAAAGCAATGTAACTCTGGTTACGCACTTTCTCTTACTTTTGCCTGCGGCCCCGCACCTTTTGTTCAAGTTATCTGTGTATTTATATGCTCTGTATGTAAAGGGGAAGGTGCGTACCCCTGTAAAAGTCAAAAGGCGCAATCTTTATCTTAAAAACTCATCTTGGGTTAATTCTAGAGTTTTCTAGAAGCATTTGTTACGTGGATTGTTCGCTCCAAGTGGTTCATGCATCCCATCATAGGAGGAACTAATCCC
>APFE030858670.1:0-12295 GCA_000404065.3 Pinus taeda
TATTCACCACCACCTACAAATGCACCTCCACCTCCTCCACCCCCTCCTCCTCCTACTCCTCCTCCACCACATCCTCCTCCTTCTCCTCTTCCTCCTCATCCACCTAAACCTCCGCATAAACCTTCACCTCCTCCTCCACTTCAACCTCCACCTCTACTCTTCCTCCACCACCACTTCCACCTCTCCCTCCTCCTTATCCTCCTCCTCCACACCCTTCTCATCCTCATCCTCCTCCTCCTCCTCCTCCACTTCCACCTATACACTGACCACTCCTACTCCACATCCACCTATACCTCCACCACCTCCTACTCCACCACCACCTCCACCTCCACCACCTCCACCTGCACCCCCAAGTCCACCTCCACCTCCTCCTCCTCCTTCTCCACCTCCACCACCTCCTCCTACTCCTCCATCTCCACGTCTACCTCCTCCTCCTCGTCTTTCTCCTGCTCATCCTTCTCCTCCTAGTCCATGACCTCAACCTCTGCCTCCTCCTGTTCCTCATCCTCCACCTCCACCTGCTCCTGCACCACCACCACCTCCACCTTCTCATCAACCACCTCAACCTCGACCAACAACACCACCTCCTCCTCTTCCTTCTCCTCCTCGTCCTCTTCCTCCACCGCCACCACCTCCTCCAACTCCTCCTCCTATTCCACCTCCACCTCCTCCTCAATCGGTTTCAACCCCTCCTCCTCCTCCTCCACCATCGCCACCACCATCACCACCACATGCTCCTCCTCTTCATCTGCCACAACCACCGCCACCACCGATAATGTCGCTGCCTCCGCCTTTGCCTCCTCCTCCTTCTTCTTCTCCTCGTCCACCTCCTTTGCCTCCACCACCTCCTCTGCCATTGTCGCCACCCCCGTCCTCGCTACCACGCCTCCTCCAACTCCTCCTCCACTCCCTCCTCCCTTGTCATCGCCTCCACCTTCACCTGCTCCTCCTCCTCTGCTTCCATCTCCTCTTCCTCCTCCCCCACCTCCGCCTTTGCCTCCTCTGCCTCCTCCACGTCATCCTCTGCCACTGCCTTCACCTCCACCTCATCCTCCACATTTTCCTCCTCTTCCTCCTCCTCTCCTTTGCCTCCTTCGCCTTTGCCTCTGTTTCCTCCTCCTCCTCCTCTCCTCTGCCTCCTCCACCTTCGCCTCCGCCTCCTCCTCCACCTCCGCTGCCTCCTCTTCCTGCTGAGAAAGCTTAAACAAAATAAAATTTCATAAAATTTCATTCTTTTTATTTATAATACTTATTGAGAAAATTCAGATATCAATATATACATGACAATATAACAAATAATATTTATAAAAAATTGCAATATAAATAAGTAATTATGAGCACAACAATTTAATTAGTAAAATTTAATTTAGTTTTGTAGTTTAAGTCAAATACTATTTTCGCAATTTCACTAACAAAGTTATGATAAAGGTGATTAAAATTATGTGTGGCCACCTATGATTTTCAATATCAAAGTTGTAAGGGTGGTGAAAAACAAAAGTGAACACCGAGTAATCGAAGTGCAGTGTAGTTTAAGAGGACAACATTTTCGTGTTTTATTTGGAAAAAAAAATTAGTTTTGACTATTTTCCACATATTCATATTTCTCCAAATCTTTTTTTTTAAAGTATTAAGAATAATTTTTATATTCAAAAATACAGTTTAGAATTTAGAATTTATTTTTGTATATGAGTGCCAAATTCCAATTCCAGGAAAAAAAGCTGAATCTATGCTCATCTATTTTGATATTAGAATATAGATAAAAAAAAATGAGACATCAATGTTTATCACTCACCCAAAGAACATTTCCAATCCATCATTTAACAAACCAGGAAATGAGACATCAATGTTTATCACTCACCCAAAGAACATTTCCAATCCATCATTTAACAAACCAGGAAAGAGGTGAATGTTTGCAAGAATTTCTATGTTTTTTGCATCATAATTTTGGGGCTACGTGTATCAATGATTCATATGTCGGTAATCATAGGACCAAAGTTCAGTGCAGAGGATTGAGCCGATATACTAATTGAGGACGAATCTTGATGACGAAGTGTTCAGACTTTTCAATGTGTGAACAAATGTATAATGAAACACATATCAATATCTGAAAGTATCAATAAGTACTTCCCATAGAGGCAGAAAAATAATTATAAACCAATTTTCAACATTTTAAATATGCAAACAAAATTATCCAAAAACGATATCCATAGCTGGAGAAAAATTCTATAAACAACGTATCCATAAACGATATCCATACCCGTAGAAAAAAATTATAAACAACATATCCATAAACGATATACATAGCTGTAGAAAAAATTTATAAACACCACATTACATTGTGTAAAGAAAATTGTCCATAAACGCTGTCCATAGTTGTAAAATGCTTTTATAAACCATACTTTAAAGTAAGGCTCGAAGAAGCGGCGTGGCTTCAAATATGCAAACAAAATAAACGATATCCATAGTTGCAGAGAAAATTTATAAACAAAGATCGAAAAAGAGACAAAATAAACGATATCCATAGTTGCAGAAAAAAATTATAAACAAAGATCGAAGAAGAAGAGGCATGGAATGTTAAAGTAATATGAATTGACAGAAATGGCTACTTACCTCAAGCCCGATTGGAAGTAGAGTTATGAAGTGAAAAGGGCGTTGAGCGTGGATCGAACACATGATATTCATATATTCATTCTTATTCTCTCTCGACAAAGATACAGATCAAACGCACGATCTTCATAGGCATGGCTTCAAATGTGAAAACGAACTACATTATATCCATAGTTGCAGAAAAATATTATAAACAAAGATCGATGTAGAAAAATATTATAAACAAAGATCGAAGAAGAGGAGGCATGGAATGTTAGGATAATTTGAATGGACAGAAATGTCTACTTACGTCAAGCCTGATTGGAAATAGAGTTATGAAGTGACAGAGGCGTTGACCGTGGATCGAACACAAGATCTTCATATATTCAGTCTGACTCTCTCTCAACAGATATACAGATCGAACACACGGCCTTCAAACATATTCAGTCTGACGCTCCCCAATCAAAGATACAGATCGAACACACGATCTCCAGAAAAGATACAGAGCGAACAAAATTGGCGTTAGCCATGAAAACACTATCATCGAACAATTGGGCATGATCATAGTTTCGAAATCATCACATATTGGCTGGGTGAGATTGTGATTGTGAGAAATTAGCTATGAAGGGAACGGCTCGAATTCAAGAGATAGTCCATAAAAGCAAAAAATTACCTAAATTTAGAAAGTACAGCCCGAAAAAGCAAAAATAACCTAAATCTAAAAACAGAGTATGAATTTGCTAGTGTGGGAAAACGGCTATGAAGGGCATGGCTCGAATTCAAAAGGACAACAAAAATGTTACCTAAATTTAGAAAGTACAGCCTGAAAAAGTAAATTTAGAAACGCAGTGTGAAAAAGCACAAATAACTTAAATTTAGAAACAAAGTGTAAATTACATTTAGTAAAAAAAACCACTTTTAAATTAAAAAAATACAAACCAAAATAATTTAACTTTAAAATTTATAGAAAGCAAAGTAAAAAATTAAAAGTGAAATTTAAAATTAAAAAATATAAATTACATTCCGTCAAAAAAACCACAAGTTAAATTAAAAAAATACAAACCAAAATAATTTACCTTTAAATTTTGAAGAAAGCAAAGTAAAAAATTAAAGGTTAAATTTAAGAAATTTCTTTCGAGGTAAAAGATTGGCAATTTCGCTATATCCCCAACCCCTGTTTGGCTTGGTTGATATCAAACTCAACAAGAATTATCTCTCTTTTCAGTATGGGAAAGAACAAGAGTTATCTCTCTCTTTTAAGTGGGGTGATTAACACTGAACAACAAGGAAAAGAGGATGTGATAATCTCATAACTAGGACCTCACAAAAAGGTAGGTTTGGCTAGTGATGCAAAGCTATATGATATGAAAACTAATTTCAAAGTTAGAAAGAGCAAATACTTGATGGAAAAGTAAAAAATTAAAAGTTAAATTTCAAAATAATATTTATTTTGGTTTGAAGTAAAAAATGGATAGTTTCAAAGTTAGAAACTCTGCCTATTTAATTGTTTTTAAGTAAAAAACATAAAATTTCAAAGTTAAAAAGTAATGGTGAAATTTAAAAACTCAATGTTTAAATTGCTTTCTTCATAGTCAAGAGAATATGTAAAAAGTTAATGCTTAAATCTGAAATGTCAATCTTTATCTCAGTGACTCACACTATCAATTTGAATTGACAATTACGAAAATGGTTGAAAGTCATTATACATAATTTTGTTTGCTAAAATTTAAAGATAAGTTGTTAAATGAGAAAAATAATATTAAAATTCATATGGCTTCACAACATTTTTCACTAATAAAATAGCCTTCTTAACTAATAAATAAAATCAAATAGATTAATAATCCTCTTCATTAAAGTCGTATGGATTAATAATCCTCTTCATTAGTAATTAAAAATTAATTAATTTGTATTTTTTTCTAAATACTTTTAGGTTGGAAAATTTAAATGATAAATATATAAATAAAATATTTGTTTCAAAGTTTAAGATAAACTATTTTTTTCAATATTTCTAAAAGCCTTCAAAAATTGTAGGAGTATCAAAAACTTAGCTACCAATCACAAGGGTTTTTTTAAGTACAACCCATTAGGTATTGGATTAAAACAATGAGGGAAATCATAAGGAAACACACATTGGGTTTCCCAATAATATTTTGATCTATAAAAATATATATTAATATATGTACCTACAAATTCACTAATGATAATGAATTTATTATTAGATATTTCTAGATATTGCACTATATGTTAACCCCCACAAAATTGTTTCCCTTATTTAAAGTAACATTTGACCGCTTTGACAAAAATATCTTATACAATATGTGCCCCTTAACCAAAAACCATTATGAATGTCAAAACACTAACATGACTCATAATTGCTAATTTACTGTGATCACTCATACTCTTAGATAATTAAATACCCTTCCATAATGCAACCTCTATCAACTATTACCATTAAAAAACAATGAAGTTGGTCACTTGACAATTATTAAGGGACTAACTCTAAAATTAATTGAACCATAATGCACTATGATCTTTAAAACACACTGAATTATATAGACTATGACCCCTAAGTACACTTCATGATCATGACATTGTAATTCTTGAAATTTTACAATACACATCAATTTTAATATCTAACACATTAACTCTACCATTAAAACTATAACTTTTATGCACTTAAAGTGTCATAACATAGTGATCAATTTGAATCAAGTGTAACTCTAAATTAAATCCCATAAGAATGGAATATAATAGATATTATGTATCATTGAGATGATATTTTGATTATCGATATTGACCCAAAAATAACTTTTAGTGAGCCAACATATGGTAATGATTTTGATTATGATACTGACCCAAAAAGCACTTTTTGTGAGTCAAGATATGGTAATGATCTTGACAAGTACTTGCATTTCACCCATTAGATCATACAATGATGGTGTATATTTTGTAGATGCTTTAAGGACTTTAATGTTGGTGGCTGAAGTTCATTTTAACTATTATTCCTTCCATCAATTTATATTAATCAAGTATGTATATATGTATATATATATTATATATGCTTTCTATATTTAGTTATATGTACTTCAAAATTATAAAATTCCTAAATTCTAAATTGTGTATTTCTATATGGTTTTTTCCTATTTCCGTTGTTCAATGCAATATGAATAATAATAATAAATATTATTGATTCGATTCCTATTTATTCATGTTTATATTATTGTGTTAAATATATGTATTATTAAAATAAGTTTTTGGTATTTCATTTTTTTTCTTATTTCTAAATATTTCTAATGAGAGAGAGTCATTTTGCACGAATAGGGAGAGTCTCTAACATTAAAATCACTATTCTAAAATAAATTGGTCAAATGATCATGATGGAAAAATATACAACTAGGAAAAACACGTTGGTGACATGCTGAATATGAACAGGTATGAATGTGAAAATTCTAATAAGTCCATTTGGTTCCCCTCCTTACTAATTTCGGTAGAAATGAAATAAACTTCACTAGTTAGTCCTCCAAAAATCTTTAAAAATCTTCCAAAAGATGGAGATTACCTCATCACATACAAAAAACGAATCCTCCCTCATCGCATGTTCAATTGTCCATACAAATAATTGAAGTTTGGTATGTCAACTCTTTAGATGTAGACCCGTAAGACATTTGGTATTAGCCTACAATTGACGAAATATATATTGGATCAGTTAATAATCTAATATAATATTCCCAATTCCACCATAAGCTCAAGAAGAACAAGGGGATATACTTTTACTCCTTTGAGATGTTGAACAAGAAGAATAAATGGAAGCATAATTATACACAACCATTTAAATTTAACCTCTTAGAACTTGTGACATAAACTCATAAGAATATTGCAAGAAAAGACTCATGAAGTTGGAAACCAACAGGGACGTAAACGTATACAATAAATGGAAATGGAATATTTTTGGCTATTCAACTAGAAGACACACAAAAACAATAGAATCTACACTCAATTACATGAAAATATTTTGAGGATATCGTATAAAGGGTAGAAAATAAAAGAAGCATAGAAAATTAGAACAATTTCTACAATAATGTATTGGGTTTGACATCTTGCAATTTCTTAGACATGGAGAATATGTATTCATTGAAACAAAACTGTAGAAAATGATGGTAGTTCAAGAAAAACAACAACATAAAAAATCGATTCCAAACAAACTCAATGTAGAAAGGTGCTCATCATAGTCATACGACCAAGGATAGTCGACTGAACCAAATAGGAAAAAATAAAAATTGAACATCGACTTGACTTGTGATTTAATCCATGTTACTACGATAAGTAGTATGAAGAAAATGATGTTCAAGTTGGAACGCAATCCAAGCAGACTAATAGTGACAAAGTTTCATCCAAGTATTCTAGGTTTGATGACATATTTAGTTGCCTACTAACAACATTTAGTAGAGAGAACAACATGAAATGGAGATTTGGTTGGAATTTTATAACTATTAAATAGAACAAAATAATATAAACATTCTAATAAGAATTAATGATCCACCTTTTGCAGTCCAATAATTAGTACATAAGTTGGTCAACCACATGTTTTATATACCTATAATTATGTTCATTGCCATAGCTATAAGTTAATTATTAGGTTGATAGAATATATCTAAACCCCATGGAATATGTTGGAATATTCATAGTAATATTGACATATTTCACTGCTAAAATTTTCCACTAAGGTTTTTTTGTTGTTTAGAGAGTTTTCGGCGAAATCACATACTAAATCATTGTTGTTGAAATATGCATGCAATTTTTTTTATAAAGAACCATAATATAATTTCTAATAAAGTTATTATTTAGTTAATTTTTTTTTAATATATTAAATTTCATAGGAATAATGGGTTACCAATTTTTATGGTTATCATGGATTGAATTTTATTTGTAGTTCGATCCATTTAATTTATATGGATTCACTAGTTTGTCTTAATTTAATGTTAATATTTTCTTCTAACTTAAATTGGAAAAGAAATCCAAAATAGATATGCCTATAATTATGTTGATAGTAAGAATAGATCTTCCATAGTTACAATTTAATTATTAGGTTGATCACAACTATTTAAACCCCATGGAAAATGTTGGAATATTCATGGTAATATTGACATATCAATGATAAGATGTCTGTCCAAGTTAGGTATAATCTATTAATTAAATTATCTCAAATTAATTCATTTATTAAAATGGCATATCAACACATCATATTGGGAATGTGGTATTTCTAAGCCATGGTAATGTAAGAAGAAATGTTTCCAATTAAAAGATTTCCATAATAATAGTGGGGTGAATATACATGGATAAACATATTTTTATATATTATATAACTCCAGTAATAATAATAATAATAATAATAAATATATAGTTTAGCAAACTTTTATGAATTTTATAATCTAGTTAATGCAATACGTATCTTTTGATTCTTATCATAGATTGATGGATATAGCAATTTTCAATCCATTTAATTATATGGTCACAATAGTTCTAATAAAACAATAAATCCTTTTTATGTCAAAAATATTTCTATAATATAGTTGTATTTTAAATTATGGTTTAAACCATTTTTTTTAATTTTAAATTGAAAAGTATAGATATTCATAAATAATTTAAATAAATCCTTGCCTTCTATTAATGACTAATATTAAAAATATTAAGTATTGATTATTTAATTCTCTAGATGAACCTATTGATTATTAATAATTATATTTAAAATTCTAGAAAATCCTATTATAAGGTATACACAGTATCAACCATAAACATAATTAAGGAATCCATTAATATCTTTTCACAAATTATTATATGTATTTTAGATTGTGTAACTTATGTATTGCCCATTTTTCATATATTAATTCATAATAATTTATATTAATTGCATAATATTAATATTATGTAATATGATTTTATATATATATATATATATATTATTATATATACATATACATATCATACATAATATATAATAATATATATATATATATAATATATATATTATAATATATATATATATTAATTTTGTCTAATCAATTCTAAGTTAAATTTTGAGGCCTTTTATTGAAATCTAAGGCGTTGTTGAGTTCAATTGCAATGAATTTCACTATATGTACAGTCTATGAGATATTTTTGTATCAAATTTATGCAAATGACAAATGCATTCACATTTATTTCTTTAGGAATGGAATTTAAAGGATACAAATCAAAATATATTGAAACCATTATACAAATATTAATTCTTTATCTAACCTCATTATTCATGAAAATCCCCCTTTGAATGAATGCGAGATATGCAAGACACCTTCCATGTGATTTGGAAGCGAATGGTAATACAATATAAAAATATATTTTTTGATATTATTGACAAATTAATAAATATATTTTAGGAAAAACATTAAAATAAATGGAAATATAATAAAATAGATATACACTGAATGAGAAAGGTAATACTTTTAATTAACAAGGAGATAATTGTTCAACATTACACCTTGTTTACGATAGATAACACCGACATCACCTCCTATTGCAACTCTTCTGCTAAAAATGATCATATTTTTATTATATATGAACAATGACAAACTCCTTAGTTCTCCTTCTTATCAAAAGAAGCCATGGAGGTGAGATAAACTTGGACATGCATAAAAAACATTAAAGAAATAAAAGAAGAGTACAATGTTTCTTTGACTAAATTATATAATATAATTACATTTATGCATCCTAAATTGTCTTTCATCATTTCAAATAAAAAAGTATCATGAAATGTACACGCCCTTAGAATTGAGGATTTTCATGAGTACTATGTCACAAAGCCTCACAACATGCAAACATTAAACGACCCACAACTTTATTCCTTGTTAGTTATTCCCCATATTTTAGTTTTATTGAAGAATGTCTCATGTTATCTTCTCCTTTCATCACTTAATTCTTTTGTATATTTTGCACAACTATGACATGTTTTTTCTTTCTCCTCAAATGGTTCTATCTAGTAGCAAAACTTTGATGGAAATTTATTTTAAAGCTTATAAACCTTGCCTATCATTAGTACTCCCTAATATCCACAATGTTAAATGCTTAATGATATTTTCGTAAAAATTTTGAGAGTTCTAATTATTTTTAAGTTAAAATAATTTTAAAGTATAAACTTTGAGCAAATAAATTTAAAAAAAATGTCAAAATTGACAACTATTTTTATTTTTTATTTTGAAAAACCTTAGAATATTACCCCCAATAAATTTCTCTACTACGTGGAAAATTATTAGGTTTATTTACATTGGAACATTGTTTATTCTACCAAGAGCTCATAGACTATCCGTCAATATTATCTCATTTTTCACTTTACTTATTCATGCCCCTTCCTCGTCAAGGGTGATTTAACTCCCAGAGGATGATAGAAACTATACCTAACCACTTTAACCATTAAATATGTTAGTTGAGTACCCTACTAAATATATGTGGGATTTTCCACTTTCTTATTTATATGGGTCTATAACTATGCATAATCATTTGCCACTTGCTCCTTGTTCACAATCGCTAGCAAAGGCCGCTTCATTCATGTAGAAAATTTGGACATATATATTTTGGTTTGTGCGGTCCTATGCATTTTAATTATGATAATGAAAATAAATGTACGAAATATTATGTTGATGATTACACTGGAATGTGTTGGGTGTACTTACTAAAAAGTAAATCTCAAGCTTTCAAAACATTTAAGGATTTTCATGTATGGTTTGAATATGAAGCATGAACACACATTGTCTCTCTGCATACCATTAATGGAATATAATGTAATCTAATGAATATGAAAAATATATTTGCAATCACGGGATTCAACATAAGGGCATAGTTCCATACAATTCTAAACAAAACTAAGTGGTGGAAAGAATGAACATTACTCTATTGAATATAGTTCTGTCAATGAGGTTTTTCAAAAATAGAACATTGATGTTTTGGAATTATGTGATCATATTTGAAATGTATGTGAAAAACTTATGTCCATCTCACACTTTAGAAAAAGTGTCCTTGTAAAATGTGGTATGGATGAAATCCTTCGATAAGCCATCACAATGTCTTTGGTTCCTCTACATTCACTTATGTTTGTTATAGTATAGCCATTATTGGGTATATCACTATAAGTTTTCACTTCTTACTTTGTGGTTGTGATGTATCATAAGTTGGTTACAGTTTCCTCAAAGGATATCAGGGTAATTTCTACTTTTTTCAGTGATTTCGAAATGAACTACCCTTCATACAGTGAGTTCCTTCCAATATTGTACAATCTTTCTAGAATTTTCATTCTATGATTAAACCGTAACTTGATTCTCATCTCGATATAATTTCTCTTTATACAATCATATATGTACAATCCTAATGTTCTTTCATTTACAACAAAGCAACGGATTGAAGGATGTCATCTATATTACTAAGGTTATACTCTAGTTATCTCAAAACCTTCTATAATGTTCTTTGCCTAATTAATTTAAAGTGATTCCAATTCAAACAAAGGAATTCCTTTCTTGTGTGTGTATATTATTCTATGACCAACTTGGGTTATCTTTTGACATTGTTTTGGGGTCAAAATTCATGCAATTTTTTTTTCCTATGCTTTAGCCTTCAAGTACTTATCAAATGTTTCCTCTTTACAGGGTTTTGATGTCGGTTTCCATTTTCACTTGATGTTGGCTACAAGGAAATTTGATGTTGTTTGAGTTTAAAGAAAACCCTTATATAGCTAGTGCTTTTCCCAAAATGCACGACGCTAAAAAAATGCATGTATATCGATTTCAATTCAACGGATTTACCCTCTCTTCGTTAATGAAAATATTTGATTATGATAAAATAATTTTGGTTGTCTTATGGCCCCAATAGTGTAAATATTTCTTTTTATTCATAAGGACAATTCATACAATGTATTTACTTCTTACTATGTTTAATGAAGTGATTCCATCAAAAGTTTACAATACTATAATATTTTTTCTATTTATATTATGAGTACACATTAGACATTCATGTCAACTCTATATGATTACTCAAAATAATAATTATGCAAAATATGTGGAATACCAAAATAATAAACAAGGCCATATATGATTCCTAATATCCTATGTTTCTCAAGTAAACGTAAAAGAAGAAGAACATAAGGCTTCTTATTCAAGAAACAATGTTAAATTTAACCCAACGCTTTTTAAATCAATGATAATTAGATGAAACTAGTCATTCCCAAACAAATGGTTCATTGAAAAATGAAACAAGAACTATAAGTGTTTAACAGACAAGCAAAAGGTTTAAACAAAATAAACGCAAAATTTTTATCTTGATAAATCCTTCAAATTCTTGGCCAAGATATCAGATCTAAACATAAAAGAAATTTCATGTACTTGAATGACTATATTTGTGAATATGGAAATATTTATAAATGAATTACTTATCATTTAATAGTAGGATATTATGTATGTGAAGAGATATGTTCTGGATTAATAAAAATGTAGCCTTCATTTCCAAGAGTGGAGAAGAGAGTGACAATTTAATATTTGAATATAAGACATCAATCTTAAATTAACTTCCATATCTCCACATCCACCACCACCATCATCTAATCGCCCACATCAACCTCCTCGTCCTCATCATCCATAGACTCCTCCTCCTCCACCTCCTCCTCCTCCTCCTCCTTTCCTCCACCTCCACC
>APFE030858674.1:0-20786 GCA_000404065.3 Pinus taeda
AGAGATAAACAAGTTTTTAAGTGACTTTCTCTCTTTTTGAAGTTTGACATGAAGAGCAGAGGTATGAGGCTTGACAAGGAGGATAATATGACTATTGATGGAGCCATATTAACTGCAGATAGTCATGGTGACAAATTTTAGTGTAACAGATTGACTATGAAGAGACTTTTTCTCTTGTAACAAGGTACTCTTCCATTAGATTAATTCTTGCTCTGGTTGAAAAGATGGGGTGGCAAATCCACCAGATGGATGTGAAGACAACATTCATTAATGGAGTTATTGAGGAAGAGGTCTACATTAAACAATATAAAGGTTTTGAGACCTTCGATAGAGAGTCACATGTGTGCAGACTCATGTGAGCATTGTATGGGTTGAAGCAAGCACCCTGTGCTTGGTACACCGAGATTGATAACTACCTCACCGGTTTGGGCTTCACCAAAAGTGAAGTAGATGAAAAACTTTACCACATTCCGATAGAAGGTAAATTATTGATTATAGTCTTATATGTTGATGAATTTATTTTAACTGCTGATGAACAACTTATCAAGTCTTGCAAGGAAGACCTTGCAAGAGAGTTTGAAATGAAGGACATGGAGCTCATGCACTATTTCCTCGGTTTGGAAGTATAGAGGAGAGAAGGGGGAATTTTTTTACTCTCATGTAAAGTACGCCAACAAGATACTTCATAAGTTTTGCATGGTTGCATGCAAACCCATGGAGACTCCTCTAGTGACCAACTAGAGGAAAGACAATGCCACTTCAGGCGTGGAAGTGGATGCTACCATGTACAGGGAGTTGGTGGGTTCACTCATGTATCTGGTGAACACACAACCATACATATGTTACGTAGTCAACCAGTTGAGCCAAGCCATGGTTCGACTGACCAAATTATTTTGGAGGGTTGCTAAACATGTACTATAGTACCTCAAAGGCACCACTCACTTTGGATTTTGGTATAGATGGAAAGAGGGAGTGAAGTTGCAAGGATTCACAGATGTAGATTGGGGAGGGAATCCATGAGACAGGAAGAGCACATCAGGAGGAATTTTTAGTTTTGGGTCAACAATAGTTTCTTGGTACAACAAGAAGCATCGATCTATGGTAGCTCAACAAAAGCAAAGTACACCGCTGCTAGTCAAGCAACACGTGATGTGATCTGGATGTGGAAGATTCTTGTTGGGTTATTTGGTTAGATGATGGATCCTACCATGATTTACTATGAAAATTAGAGTTGTATCAAACTCTTTGATAACCCATTTTTTCACAATCGATCCAAACACATAGATATCTGATACCACCATCTACGAGATTGTCTGTAGAGGCAGATCATGTTGTTGGAACACATTCCTACATAGGAACACGATGCATATATTTTGACAAAGTCTTTGTCAAGAGGAAGGTTCGAGTTCCATAGAGGCAGGATTCGGGTATCTGATAATCCTTTTCTTGCTAAGAGGGAATGTTTAAAATGCAACAAGAAATTCCTAATTTAATTTTCCCTTGATTAAATTAGGAGAAATTCGAAATTCCACATTAGCAGACAACTTGAATGAGTTAACTAAGGTGATATAGTTATTATCACCCAATTATATTAATTAATTTTATTTGGGGGCATGCACTTGAGTTGTGTACATTAATTCCTAAATTTTAGGAGCCTAGGTTGAGTTAATTTCAGTTGTAACAATTTAATTCAATTAAATTGATTTATGGTCAGTTAAACTAGTTCCAACTGTTGGAGGAACTAGTGGGAGGTTTATTAGTGTGGTGTAACTTTAGTTTTAACCATTTAACTAATCAATCAACCTAAATTAACTCATGCATGCCTAGAATTCGAGTTACCCAGTTGAGATTTGAGTTCAAGGGAAGTGTACTATCAATTGAAAAACTATTCCCGAGTTTTATAGGCGGTGCATGTAGTAAGAGAAGGACCTAAAGGAATTGCACAATCTAGATTGATGAATTTCCTAAATAATAGGGGTTAATTCCTTAAGGAACAACACAAGGAAATAGGAACTTGGAGGCCAATTTATCTTATGTGGCTAACTTGACAGCTTTGGTTTCAGCCCACTATGTTAAGTATCTAGTGCACACAATGATGTACTTTTTTCTGTCTCGATGGAGGATCAATGAGCCCAATGAAATCCATGCCCCACTTGTCAAATGGCTAAAAAGTCACTTGAGGTTGCAAAGGCATTTCATCCTCAGGAGTAGGTTTGTTGCGATGAAAATTGTCACCTTGACATTCTGTTATCTGTGTGAGTTTATTACCACTCATACTTTCCTCCTCTACAAGTCTAAAACATTAGTTCCTCATATCAAGTCTTGAAAATAAGAGAAAGCTCTCAAAAGTTTTTAAAACTCTGGTTCCGCACTTTCTCTTTGTCTTACTTGTAGTCCCACACCCAATGTTCATGTCTCTGGCACACCTAACTGCACTGTCTCTATGTTAAAGGTGCAGACCCCTGTAAAAGTTAAAAAGGTGCAAGTGTATTCTGAAAAAAAACTCACTTTCAATTATTTCTAGAAGCTTCTGGAAGGAATCTTAAGGTGGCAAGTTCGCTCTTTTAAGGTTCATGTAACCCATACCTTAAGGAGCTAATCCCTTGATGTGAGGAGCTTATTCCTTTGAAGGCGGATTCTATCCCTTCATAGGTGGAGTTGTAACCTCCTCCTCTGCACTATAAAAAGAAGCATAGAGCTGGTTAACAAAGAGTGAGAAGCTTACTATTTTTTGAGGAAAAATGTTGTCGGAACTTAGTCTTCTTTAGTTGAGTTTTTATGAGGAGAGATAACATACCTCTATGAATCTCATTTGGAAGAGTGCAAGACTTGTCAAATTAAAGGAAATTCCTATTTCAGACCCCAGGAAGAACTTGTTCAACATCAAGGCTGAAAAGGTTGTAAAGTTCTTCTACTTTTCAAAGGTAATAAAAATATATTTGTTTTTCTCAATAAGTTGTTAATTCATTTCTTATTTTATGGATTCCTTGATCACCATAATAGGCCTGATTTATAATATTTTCTATGCATGTGTTATTTAATGTTTTCTTGTTTGTGATTACAGGTCTTCAAAGATAACTCTTTCGAACGATTGGAGGATGACTACTACAAACAAGCACTGGATCTAAGGTAGGATCTTAACACCTTTGTAGTATTTACTTATAAATCTCATATGTCTAGAGAAAGATACGTTTGTTTGTCTCTTTGTTGTTAGACTATCTTTTGATACTAGGGATATCGGTCTTGTCCGCAAGATTGATTTATCCGGCCAACAAATTGGTGACTCTGTCGGGGAATGACTTGATTTTTGGTTTTCCTTTGTTTTGACTTGAGAAAATTGTTTTTTTCTGGTTTTTGATTGATGTATATTGGCTTGGGTAGCTTTCAAAAATCAAGAAGTATTTTGGTTTTTTTTTTAGGTTTTCTAGGTACCACACTTTGTCTTCACAGACAGTGTGGACATCTCCACATTTTCCTTCAGTAAACGGTGCGGGACCACACCTGTTGCTTCTGGAGCCTGCGGACCCTATAAATGTTTTTTTGAAAAGCTTAAGATATCTTCTTCCAGTCAAGTTTAGGTTTGATTTAGGATTCTTAGTCTCTACCCAGATCTGTATTTTTCCTATCAAAAATCTCTTATGAGTGAGTTCCAATAGTATTTTTGTTTTGAATGATTTTCTAGAAGTTTTGCATGCTTGAAGTGGTTTTCACTTTGTCTCTGTAGTGACTCAAAGATCAAAAGCTTGAGAAACCTTCGATCACCCTGGTGTCTTTTCGTCTTCTTGATGAGTCTGACTTGGTTTTGAAATCTATCCTTTGTGAGGAATTGATTTAGTTTTCTCGTTGCAAATTTTTGAACAAACTTTGTTATAAGTTCTGAATTTCATTTTTACAAAAGAAAACATATCTGGATGTTTTTTGATTGGTTTGTTATTATGAGCAAATGAATCCTTAGTTTACTGAACAACTAAGTAAAACGTCCTAAAAAAGAATTGTTTTATTCAATTAGCTTTTTGATTTTTTAGATCTCAAAATTAGTTTTTTGTAGTTTTGAGTGTTTTTCTAGAACTTGTAAATCTCTTTTGAAGCAAATTGTTTTTTGTAGTTTCGAGTTTTGAAAAGTGAAAGGGATTTATTGTGAGCATTAATTAGTTGTCTCGTTTTGAGTTCTTATTTAAAAAAAAAAAAAACAAAACAAAAATATTTTCTGTCCATTTCTATGTTGAAAGAAAGAATTGATTCTTAAAGAATTGCATTCTTGAACTCTTTCTTTTAGCTAGAATTTCATTGAAAGAAAAACGAATTGCTTATCATTTTAGGTGCATTTTTTTTAGTGTGTTTGGATTCGAGTCTTCACACCATAAAAGTTTCATTTCCATACCTATTGAATTAAAGAAGAACCCATAAAAGCAATGCTTAATTAAAATTGATCTAGTAATTTTTTCTATTTTAGGGCTCTTATCACCAATATAGCTTAGGCTAGTATCCTGGAGTAGGGAGTAATTAACTCTCCAAGATAGTTAAAACAAACAAGTAGATACATCTTGCAGTAGGAAATAAATCCAATTGTAATTCATACATTCTGGGAAGCTTCTCTTAAAGGAGTCAATCATGAGATCGTGTCCGAACCTTTGAGACAATCAATTGTGTTTCATTGGGAAAGATAGAAGATCTGCGTGTATTATAAACGGTAAACCTCATATTAACCATTGTTGAGGAACCTGGGGTCACTTGTTGGTAAACCTTGGATTGACCATGTCGAGGAGCCTTCAAGGCGATTGAGCTTTGTTACTCTACCCTTGCGCGTAGAATCGGATCGTAGACTGTTCCCCCAGTTGTATTTTTTGCTGTTGGTAACCTTAGCATCCATAAACTTAAGATTATTTCCTAAGGTGACAGTGGAGGAAAGATCTCACTGTACCTGGAGCAGATGTCGACTACACTCACTTGGACTCTCTAAGGTGTTCTCTTCACTCAAGATGGTTTTGTGAAGAAACTTGTGCCAACCTGTTTCATTAAGCAGGTTGTCGTGGTAACTGTTCCAACTGCCCTTTCTGTATTAAACTTATACTAAGTTGGGTTTCATCACCAACTAGTGTTTTTAGTACGAGAAGTTACTGTCCGTGCGTGGTTTGAACTCTTAGATTTTTTAGGCGTGTGATTCATTTGTTTGTTTCTTTAGAGACTTTAGTTGTTTTAATTGAAATTTTCTTTTTTTGCATGTGATTAATTAATATTTAATTGTGGCCAAATTACCGAGACAATCTCATAGACTTCAGGGGAAACCTCCTAAGTATACACCAAGCCAACTTGAAGGGTTTCGAGCTCTCGTATCACCCAGTGACAGTAGATTTGGATCACCAAAAGCTGAAGAGTCATCTCTAATTGTTCATCCTGATTATCAAATACAAACAACAGAGTATATTCAAGAGCCAATTTCATTTTCCAAAGTTACTGGTAGTATTTCTCCTTCCATTGAATTAGCTAAAGAACCTGAAATTTCTGAGCCTAACACTGAACCTGCTATTTTGGAACCATCTTCAGGATTTGTTACTCCAACTTCTAGTGATCCTGGTTCACCTAGGGTAAGAAATATCATTACTCAAAATCTTCCTTCTGGTCTCATTTCTATTGAAGAACTTGTCAGTCCAGACGAAGACGTAACTCTTCCCGAAAACCATCAGACTTTAAATCTTAGGAAGCGTGAATCAATATTCTATAGTCCTTTTAGGAGTGACGCTTGGTATTTATCATTGACAAATTTTTTAGAAAACCCGGGTCTTAGTTTTTCACCACCTCGAATTCCTTTTCATCCTACACCAAGAGGCTATTATCCTTCATCCATCATGTCAAGATAGTCATCTATGTTTTCCCAATCATCGAAAACATTTTTATATGGCAGTCCTTTTGTTCCTTTAGGGTACCAGTCACTTTCTGGTACATTGTTAGGAAAAACTCCTCGACTAACTGAACAAGAGTTATCATCCGGTAATAATGGAACTCAAACGTTGAACGCAGAGCAAATCCTTATGATGTCTGGTAGTATTCCAAATCCTCAACCTCAAGGTAGTCAGCTACCGCCTGGGGGGCAACCCCAAGGTAGTCAGTTACTGCCTGGGGGGCAACCTCAAGGTGGTCAGTTATCGCCTGGGGGGCAACCCCAAGGTAGTCAGTTACCACCTGGGGTGCAACCCCAAGTTAGTCAGTTACCCCCTAAAGGGCTACCTCAAGGTTTTCAACCTTCAAGACAGTACATACCCCAAGGTAAACCCCAGACTCAGTATATTCCCCAACTCAAGGTTTTCAACCGCCTTCTGGTCAATCAGTTTTACAAGGAGCTAGAAATGTACCATTTAATTATCAGCCCTACGTTCAACCAGGTTATGGTCCTCCATATGCACAACCTTTTATGGGTCCATACCCGAGAATGAACATGGTGTGGAATCCGTCTCAAACTCAACATACTATGCAACCTAATGTGCAGTTACCTAATCAACCTGGAAAGCCTTTGGTTTCTGGTCCGACCCAGCAACCTGTCCAACCTACTATTCAAATCCCTACACCTAGTTTAGTTTAGCAGCCTGGGCCTAGCGCACCTTAGACTCCGCCTCAAACTACTACAACTACTACAATTTCTGTTCAACCTACAACACCTGTTTCTAGAGTATTTGTAGCTCCAGTTTCTATTATCCCTAGATCAATGCAAATTCCTCAAGTCTCTATTCCACAGTCAGGACCTACAGTCCAGACTTCGGTCCAGATGCCTGCAAGACAAGCTGGTACAAGTACGATTGCCACAAGTCAACCACAATTCATCTATCAACTGTACTAGGGAGAGTATCAATTCGGTCCTACTGTACAAAACCCAGTTTATCAGTATCAACGGTATCCTGGCTATACTTATCAACAGCCTCAACAACCCCAGTTTAGTCTAGTTAATCTTGGTTTTCCGGGAGGTTATAACATTCCTAATGCAAATCCAATTCTAGGTTATCCTAGATATCCTCCTCCTGGAACTAGTCTCATTACTCAAGGGTTTCACGACCCTAACCGTCAATTACCATTTATTGCAACTTTGGATTTACCTAATTTGTCACGCCTTACAAATGATCCGATTTGCTATTTTCCATATTGGCTGCCAATGCCTAGTAAGTTGCCCAGTGATATCTTGAAATTCGAGGGTAGTCAGAAGAGGATCCATCAAATCACGTTATGACTTATCACCTCTGGTGTGCATCTAATTCAATCATTGATGATTCAATTCGATTGTGCCTTTTTCAATGAACTCTTATTGGTCTTGCCGCCAAATGGTACATTGAGTTACCACGAGGCTCTTTTAATAATTTCAATCAGTTAGCCACTGCTTTCTTAACTCATTTTCAGTTGCCTGTCTGATATGACATATGGCACGGAACTATTAACATCACTGAAACAATCCACATCCACATATATTTCTAATCATATTCATGAATGGTGACGTAGAAGGCGTTTAGTGAAAGTTTTCATTCCAGATCAAATTTTAGCGGAATGATTCATTAAATCATTGTTACCCAAAATCACTGAAGATGTAGCTAAGAGAGGAGTTTTCACTGAAGAGCAAGTCATTGCTCAAGCTTAGTACCTTGACCTCGTCTATACGCAATCCGGTACTTTACAAGAAAAAATCTATGATCTTCCAAAACATGGTCAAATAACTGTAGTTCCTTCAGGGTCTCATGCCGCTGATGGTATGGTTGGTTCAATTAGTACTAAAAGTAAGAAGAATTCTTCAAAGAATTCTTCTCCTATAATAACTTTACTTGATTCCCTGAAAGGAGATTCTTCCGCTAAATTTTCTGCCAACATCCATGTCGTAGACTCATCTACAACCAAATCAAAATCCAATAGTAAAAAGAAGAGGAAGAAGAAAAACAAACAAAATTCAAAAGATAAAACAGATAAAAATGAATCTACTGACAAAAAATGGAAACCTCGCTATCCTTGTTTCATTTGCGACGAGGATCATTTTACCAAAGAATGCCCACATCGAGCTGAGGTTTTGAAATTTGTTAAAGGTTCTCAAATGCCTATTGTCTTGAAGGATACTTTTCCCACTCAAGATAGTAATATGATTGGTTCTTCCTCGAACGCCTCAGAAGAACCCATTATGATGATGTCTCGTGTCAAGATTGCGATGCGGTCGCAAGATTATGGTAGTAAAAGTCTTGTTGGTGGTAAAGAGGCAGAATCTTCTAATTCAAACACATCAACTACACCTCCTCGTAGTTCTAATCCACTACAGATCGAGAAACCCAACCCTGACTTAGTAATCAAACCACTTGCTAAAGGTATACTTCATAAATTAGCTTTTAATCCACATGCGAGAGCTGCTCAGAATTACAACATTGTTGAAGACCTAGCTATTTGCCCTTCAGCAATGTCGGCTTTGGAAGTGCTGCAATCGTGCCCAGCAAAGTGTAAATTACTATTTTCTGCTATAGGAGCTATCTATATTCAGGATTTGAACCTAATAACCTTTGATTTAGAGAATAGTACACCCCGCTTACCTCATCTAATGGCTTTCTAGATTCTAGTTTTAGTCAAAAACAGACCTTGTTTTCGGACTGTGATTGATGAAGGGGCTTCTACGTGTATTATGTCAATCCAGTGTTGGAAATCGCTTAGTTCTCCCACACTCAATCAGTCTCCGATAATTCTAAACGCTTTTAATGGCCGAGGGTTCCATCCTTTTGGTATTTTGCAGGATTTACCTATAGGGGTCGAAGGCAAAACCGTAAATCTAGATTTGGAAGTGGTTGATGCCCCTCTAGATTACAACCTTCTCCTGGGTCGCAGTTGGTCTTATGCTATGACTCCTATTGTTTCATTGGTATTTCGGCTTATCAAGTTTCCTCAGAATGGAAAGATCATTATGATAGACCAGCTGACTTATTTCTCATCCAACCCAGCCTCTACAAATAGTATTCAACACATTGGTAAAATGACTATCCCTTACAAGGATGTTGGCGTAGGTTTGATTAAAGATTCTGGTTTTCTGGGAACTTTTTCCTTCTCTCCTCCTAACGTATCGCCTTCTATTGCAAATATTCATATGATTTCATCGAATACTGTTACTTTTGATGATCCTTGGATCATACCTTCCAATTATGAGGTGAATTCATATGATGGCATGATGCCTTTGAGTCCCTTTGAAATTTCATATCAGGTTGTACAGTTGTTTTCTGATTCTTTTTCAACCGAAACTGATACAATGAATTTGGTCCATGGGGAATCACTTTGATATCAACCTCAGCTAAAAAAACATTTTCTGATCCTGTTCATACTGATGAACAAATTTGTGAACTTTTGTCTGCTGATGATTTACCATGGGAAGATCTTCATCACCGATCTTCATTTTTGCTTGAGCTTGATCATTTTGAAAATGATTTTTCTTCTAATTTTACTACTGACTATGTCAAAGAACCACAGGATCCATTGTAACATTATAATTCTAAGTTAAATTTGGGAAATATCTCTCAAATGGTTCCTATTGACATTTCAATTAAGCCAGGAATTATTGAAAACATTCATATAGGTGCTTCCTATACGGATGATGAAATCCAAACTTATAAAGCCCAATTTCAAGAATTTCATGACGTGTTTGCCTGGTCATATGAAGAAATGCCAGGAATCGATCCATCAATTGTTGTCCATGAAATTAAAACTTACCCAAATGCTAAACCTATCCGGCAACGCTTATGTCAGATACATCCAAGAAAATCTGTTGCTATCAAAGCCAAAGTTGAGAAATTACTTCATGCAGGTTTCATTTATCCAATTCCTTTAACCGATTGGGTATCAAATATTGTTCCTGTCAACAAAAAACAAGGAACGATAAGAGTATGTATCAACTATAGGGATCTTAATCGAGCTTGTCCTAAAGACAATTATCCAACCCTCTATATCAATCAAATTATTGATGATTGTGCCGGCAGTGAAATGTTCTCCTTTATGGATGTTTTTTCCGGTTACAATCAAATCAACATACTCCCTATTGATCAACCTAAAACAACTTTCATTTGTCCATGGTGGACATTTACTTATTGCAAATTACCCTTTGGATTGAAGAACGCTAGAGCAACTTTTCAAAGGGCTATGTCTTACGCAGTTCATGACATTAAGCACATTTTGCAGCCTTATCTAGATGATTTACCTGCCCATTCATCATGTAGAGTTGATCATCTCACTCATTTACGAGCTATATTTATGAAATGTAGGCATTATCAAATTTGGTTGAATCCACACAAATGTGTATTCTGTGTAGAAACAGGTCACTTACTGGGATTTGTCATTTCAAAGGTTGGCATTTGTGTCAATCCCTTGAAGGTTGAAGCTATCGTCAATCTACCTCCTCCTTTGACTCTCGCCAACTCCAAATTTTGCAAGGGAAAGCAAACTTTGTACGTCGTTTCATTCCTAACTATGCTGAGATAACGAAAATTTTTGCCAGGTTGTTAAAATAGAATATTCCATTCTTTTGGGATGAGATCGTTGATCAATATTTTGATGCACTTAAACACGTGTTAACCCAGGCACCGTTACTGCATCCTCCCAATTACAACCAGGATTACTTTTTGTATCTCGCCGCTTCTCATTCCACCATTGGCATGGTTTTAGTTCAAGAAGATGAATTCAACAATGAATATGTGATTTACTATCTTAGTCAAAATCTACATCCGACTGAGCTTAAATATTTGCATGTGGAGAAATTGTCCTTGGCAGCTATCCAAGCTATCCAAAGATTTCATCACTACATATTATTACGCAAAACCACGGTAATTTCCGACTATAACCCTATTATGTATATCTTGACTAAACAATTGCTAGGGAGCAAGTATTCTAAATGGATAGTTATCCTGCAGGAATTTGACTTGGAATTTGAAAAATCCAAGGCAAAGAAATCTTTGGTTTTTGTCGAATTGATGTGTGATTCCCCGCATACTAATACTGAAACTGTGGCGGAGCAGCCCATTACAGATGAATCCTTGTTTCTTATCAATACTCTTGATCCTTGGTATGGAGATATTATTGTTTATCTCGAAACCCAATATTTTCAGCCTGAAATCTCACGATCCCAGTGACGGAAAATTCGTTTCCAATCCCAACAATACAATATTATTGGTGATACACTTTATCGTCGTGGAGCGGATTTTGTTTTCCAACGTTGTCTAACTCATGAAGAAGCTGAAAAGGTTCTGAATGACTGTCATTCTTGAGCATGTGGCGGTCATATGTTTGGGTATGCCACAACCCAAAAGATATTGCGCGTTGGTTATTTCTAGCCATCCTTATTCAAAGATTGTATCTATGCAATCCGGAAATGCCACAATTGTCAAATCTTTGATCGTAAAATGCATGCTCCACCCGCTCCTATTCACCCTATAATTGTTGTTGGTCCTTTTGCAAAGTGGGGTATTGACTTTATTACATGTAACCCTCACTCGTCCGGGGGGCATGCCTATATTATCCTAGCGGTAGATTATTTTACTAAGTGGGCCAAGGCAATGCCTACATTTTTAGTAGACAGCAAGACTGCTGCAACTTTCATATTCAATCATATAATTGCTAGATTCGGTGTTCCTCAAGCTATTATTATTGATCATGAAAGTCACTTTCGAAATATCATGATGACTGAACTGACAGATCAACTTGGCCTGCGCCACGATAGTTCTACTCCGTATTACCCGTAGGCTAATGGTCTAGTTGAAGCTATCAATAAATTTTTAGTCACTATGATCAAACGAATCAATGGTATTCATAAGTCAAATTGGCATACCATGATATTTTCAGCACTTTGGGCATATCGGACCTCAATGAAAACATTGACTGGTTTCACTCCTTTTCAACTGGTCTACGGTTTGGAAGAAGTGTTACCTATTGAATGCAAAATTTCGTCATTAAAATTAACCATAGAATTACTCCCAGCTACTTCTGAAGAAGAGAAAGGTTTTTTTGTACTTATCTCAGCTAGATGAGAATTGAAGCACTACTGCAATAGCAAACAAGGCTCATGTGAAACGAATGAAAGCTCAGTATGATAGAAGTGTTACGCCTCATAATTTTTCAGAAGGAGACCTAGTTTTACTATATGATCAAGCGAATGATAAGCTAGGGGCTGGAAAATTTTTACCTATGTGGCATGGTCCTTACATTGTTAAGAGAAAGCTGACAAAAGGGGCTTATGAATTGATAGATTTTGACAGTGTCTCTTTGCGTAAACCCAGAAATGGACTTTATCTGAAGAGATATTATGCTTAAATTATGTGTGGAGATTTTTTATTAGATTAGTTTCTTTACAACTCGTGTGTTTTAGATTAGAAAAGTGTGCCTAGTTTAGAGAGTGCTCTTATCACTATTCCTACTTATCTTGATTTTACTCTTGATATTGCAGATGTTGATGTCTCTTCAAACATACATTGGTTTCGCTGATGGTGCTTGTCGTAGTACACGGAACATTTCTTCGCAGCTTGGGTTATCTATTCGCCCTCTGATGAGTTAGTGTCTATGCATGGGGTAAGCCTCGGTCAAACAACGAATAACATTGCAGAGTATAATGTAGTGATTGAGTTATTATATGAATCCATCTCATTTGGGATTCGGAGTTTGATTGTTAGGCTGGATTCTGAACTCGTTGTATTACAGCTTAACAGGGTTTATGCCATTTGAAATCCAGTGTTATTAAGGTTATTTTTTAGAGTTCGTCTCTTGGAACGTGAATTTGATTACATTGAATATCAACATATTCCAAGACATATAAATACATTAGCAGATGCAGTTGCTTCTAGTATGATAAATAGACATTTTCAATAATCAAAATATTAAATTCAATAACATTCGATAACATGTTACATGAGACAGCCGACAATAATGATATATCATAGCATAGAAGTGTGTTTCAAAATATACATCGTCTTCAATCATAGGTTGAAAACACCTTATGATCGGTAAAAATGATAATACAAAAGGACAAAAATGTTGTGAGTATACAAAATTGATCATCCTATCCTTGGTGATGATCACAATAAGAAACTACTGTTGGGCCACCCTACATAGGAACCTCCTAAAAGTTCCTGGGATCCCAATCACATATCTTTGTTACCTAAGTGGAATATCATCTATATCACTCTCTGGAATATCTAGTGTCAAGCGCTCTAGATGATGCTCCAAGTTGGTCAAGATCTCTGCTGGTTGGCCCTGTGGGGCTGGTGCTGCTGCAGCTGGGTGTCTCCTCTCGTAAGGCTGGAGAGCAGCTGGTCGTTGTGGACCCACATCTTCATTTAAAATTTTGATTGTCAATTTTGGATGATTTAAAATAAAAAAGAAAAATTAAAACTTAGAAAGTGTTAAAAATGGTTTTTACCTGAATCATCCCATTGCTCTCCTCGCGGAAGAATCATGTCTTGATCGCCGTTGTAATCCATCCCGGCATATGGAAAGTCATAAATAAAAAAATTTGGTTGTTCAACCAATGAAAATATGCAGGCGAAAATCGAATAACCTCTACGCCCTCAGCATGATGGGCCATCAAAGCAATCCAACGAACCATTCTAGGCTCTCAAGGAAGACCAGCATCAACAGGAATATGCCGCGGGGCTAACATGGGGATCCTCTCTAGAGAAAAGGTGACTACGATAAATCCATATCCAAATTTCTTCAGCTGTCCATTCTTTGCTCTAGTTAGTTGGCCTTTCACATTTGCCAACACAGCCTTGCACCGGTTGTATATGGTGCCTCAAAAACAGTCTACAGCCATTTGCATCTGGGATCTAGTAGCCGCATGCAATGCTACACTCCCGCATAGTCTGGTAATAGTGAATGCAATAAATTTAGGCTCAAGATGGTTGATAGTTTTAATATTAATCCGTTTATCCTTGGGGTGTGCTTGATCATCACAAAACTCCAATCGGAGACTAGCAACAGACTAGCCACCTGGTCTAGACCCAAAAAGAGATAATTTTTTGCCCCTCTTGAACAAACCAGTCAAAAAGTATATGTCCTCCAACTCGATTTCGAGCCAGTGGCCACCAATCACAAAGAAATGGTCCTTTGCATTTCATCTGTCTACCAACCATGTCAAGAGGTCTACTTGGGTCCCCATGCCCGGTATAGCCCAGAACTTATACACTCTGCATGCTCTCAATGCTTGCAATGTGGGCATATGATTAATTGCAGCATTATCTACATCCTTGTGCTCACGTTCTCACTAAATAAGCATTTTTGATGTCCTATAATGCATAAAAATACATATGAGAACAAGCTTGTTCAAAAAAATTTGGGAAAAAATGGAGAAATTTAAGTTTTAAAATTCTTTGCGCGGGGTCTGCACCTGCTGCTTACAAATAGTGCATAGGTCTGCATGGGTTATGAGCAATAGGTGCGGACCCACGACTTTTTTCTTAATAGAAAAAAGTCGGGGTCCACAGGGCCCGCGTGTTGCACCTGCGGACCCCCGCGAGCAAATTTTTAAACCTATTTTTCCTTTAAAAATCAAATTTAAAGCCTAAAAAAATGTAAATAGATGAAATGCAAGTTAAGGGGGACGTGGATTACGTGGAGCTAATGGTTTTCGATTCCGACGGATGGATTTTCCATAATCTTCACAGGAACATTTTTACCCAAAAGCTCTCACTTCTCACTCTGAACTCAAATGGTAAAAATGAAGTTAGAAAAGATCTTTTTATAAGTTTTTTCAAATAAATGATTTTTTAATTTATTTAATTTTCACTTTAAAAAGGTAAATTTTTAAAAACATTTTTATTTATCTTAAACAGGTATGTGTAATGTTTCGAGTTTTTGTGCATAATATTGGATTTTTTGGGAAAATTGATCGTTTTTCAACAAAGAGCATACTTTTATCACTTTTTCGGACTCTTTCAAAAATTTACGAAAAAGCAAAACATTGTAGTCCTCTTTAAGCCCTTTTCAGACTCTCAAAAATTGAAAAGATTGTCAAGCACTTGATTGTTCGAACTCGTTAAAATAAATGAATAATCGTCCCTTCAGTATAAGTTTACCCCTTTTATAGACTGAAATGGACTATTTACAAAAAAGGTATACGTTGACTAACTACGGTCAATAGAGTTCTCTCCTGCATTATTTTATCCTTTTTCGGGCTCGAGGAACTAAATTTATGAAAAAGCACCCCCATGGAGTTTTCTTAAGTTTTTCTTCTGACTCCCTAAAATTGAAAAACACTGAGTTTCTCCTATACTGGACTCATTAAAATTTAATAGTAAAGGACCTGTTCAATTTTAAACAGGAACGAACCACTCCTTCTTAGGGTTCGAATTTTAAACTAAGTTGGACTCATCTGAAGGATGAGATTATAAAGGACAAATGTTATCCTCCTCAAGCTTGTCAAAAATAAAGAGGTACATGCCAGAAATGGTGGGGGAAAAGAGAGAAAAATGAACCTATTTGTTTCACTTCGTTTTTTAGAAAGTCGTTAACCACTCTTGAACATGACACTTTTTGTTCACCTGGGTTGGGAAAATCCTTTGCCTAACAATTAATCAAACCACATTGAAAGTCTTCAGCTGGTTTCTATGTATTATTTTTGGGTCAATTGTCACCAAGCCATCTAAAGTGTCATTATGTGTTCAAGAGATCAGTTCAAACAAACCATTCATCTACAAAATATCTATCATCCATTTTGACCATCCCTGAGTCAGTCCTTGCCAATATATTTCTTCAAAACTTGATCTATGATTTCGTGTTGTGGGCTTACCTACAACGGATCGCTTACTATCGACTTCAGCTCATTATCTAGGAAGTTGATCTGGAAATCATCAGTACCTTGAAATCTGCATGCCCTAATGGAAAGTTTCTCGCCTTCGATGATAGGTTGCATCATTGACCTTTAATTGAATGATTCTATGACAAGTTCGACTTCAAATCATTTATTCACATTTCATGGATTGTACTGAGTACTTTGAGAGCCATTAACATTACTGGTGGTTTCTCTCACACTTGTTAACAATCCATATCATTGACTGGAATTCAAGTGGTTTCTACCATGTTTGACTTCGACACATTCACTCACGTGGATAGAATCGTACTAATTCAGGAAGTGGAAATCAAGACCCTGGATCTAGTTTCTACCATCCAGGCTACGAGGAATTTTGTTATTCATTATACAGTGGACTATTCATAAACATATGGCTACATCCATACTGTGTCTACACATGTCTATACTCTTGATGTATTACAAAATCATTCCTGTATCAGAACAGTTTAGTCAGTTTTGATTTGAGTATGGGAATACCTGCCTCAACGATGATATGTCTACATATATATTTTACATTGAATTTTTTTACAGGTTCTAACTGGGGTGTCCACAAGATGATCCTTGAAATGATAAAGTACTTCACTCTTCATACATGACAAACTCTATCTTCATCTATTACAGACTTCACACTTTACGGGGCAATCTGTTGCACTGAAAATTGTCACCTTGACATTCTGCTATCTGTGTGAGTTCATTACCACTCATACTTTCCTCCTCTGCAAGTCTAAAACATCAATTCCTCATATCAAGTCTTGAAAATAAGAGAAAATCTCTCAAAAGTTTTTAAAACTCTGGTTCTGCACTTTCTCTTTGCCTTACCTGCAGTCCCGCACCTAATGTTCATGTCTCTGGCGCACCTGACTGCATTGTCTCTGTGTTAAAGGTGCGAGACCCTATAAAAGTTAAAAAGGCGTAAGTATATTTTGAAAAAACTCACTTTTAGTTATTTCTAGAAGCTTCTGGAAGGAACCTTGAGGTGGCAAGTTTACTCTTTTAAGGTTCATGTAACCCATACCTTAAGGAGCTAATCCCTTGATGTGAGGAGCGTATTCCTTTGAAGGAGGATTCTATCCCTTCATAGGTGGAGTTGTAACCTCCTCCTCTGCACTAGAAAAAGAAGCATAGAGCTGGTTAACAAAGAGTGAGAAGATTACTATTTTTTGAGGAAAAATGTTGTTGGAACTTAGTCTTCTTTATTTGAGTTTTTATGACGAGAGATTACATACATCTATGAATCTCATTTGGAAGAGTGCAAGACTTGTAAAAGTAAAGGAAATTCTTGTTTTGGACCCTAGGAAGAACTTGTTCAGCATCAAGGCTGAAAAGGTTGTAAAGTTCTTCTACTTTTCAAAGTTAATACAAATATATTTGTTTTTCTAAATAATTTGTTAATTCATTGTTTAATTTATGTATTCCTTGATCACCATAATAGGCATGATTTATAATATTTTTTATGCAGGTACTATTTAATGTTTGCTTCTTTGTGATTGCAGGTCTTCAAAGATAACTCTTTCGAACGATTGGAGGATGACTACTACAGACAAGCACTGGATCTATGGTAGGATCTTAACACCTTTGTATTATTTAGTTATAAATCACATATGTCTAGAGAAAGATAGGTTTGTTTGTCTGTTTGTTGCTAGACTATATTTTGATACTAGGGAGATCGGTCTTGTCCACAAGATCAATTTATCCGGCCAAAAAGGTTTCCCCATTCTTTGCCACCAATCAAATTGGAGGGTATATCTTCTTGCATCTTGGTGGAGAGTGGGCCAATAGTAGCTAGCTTGTAGTACCTTGAAGGCTTCCCTTTTGGCTGCAAAGTGACCTCCACAAGGTCCATCATGACACTCCAGCAAAATGTCAAAAAATTCCTCCTCCCTGACACATATTCTTAGAATTTGATTTGGGCTCAACTTGAAGAGATTGTCCCTAATCTAAGTGAATGGGGCACTTTTCCTTATAATTCTACTATTTTCCTTGGAGGACAAATTTGGAGGGAACAGTGCAGCTACTAAGTAGTTGGTTATGTCAACAAACCACAGAGAGAGAACTAAAATGGAAAATAAATTCTCATATGAAAGCTAATCATCAACCATTAATTCCTCACCTGTAGGCAAAGCCAATCTGGACAAAAAATTGGCAACTACATTTTCATTGTCAGGCTTATCAATGATAGTTAGATCAAACTATTGTAACAAAAGAAACCATCTAATAATTCGGGCATTCACATCAATTTTGCTCATCAAATATTTAATAGTAGCATGGTTAGTATGTACAAAGGTTTGGTAACCAGAAATATAATGTCTAAATTTATTCAAGGAATGGACAACAGCTAGGAGCTCCTTCTCAGTCACATTTTAGTTCAACTAAGCTTTAAACAGATTTTTGTTGATGAAGTAAATGGCATAAGGTAGCTTGTCATCTATCTAGCCCAGAGCTTCTCCTATAGCTTTTTCAAATACATCAACATGGATGTGGAAAGGAAGAGCCCAATTTGGGCCTCGGAGCATAGATGCAGTAGTCAACTTGTCCTTTAGGGTTTCTGGGGACTCTTGGCATCTTTCTAACCATAAAAATTCGGAGTCCTTGGCCAACAGTCCAAACAAAGGCGAGGCTACCTTGCTAAAGTCTTTTATGAATCTCCTATAGTATCCATCCAAGCCTATGAAATTTCTGACATCCATCTGCTTCTGAGGAGTAGGGACCCTCTTTATGATAACTATCTTATTTGGGTCTACTTGTAGTCCTTCCTGGGATATTGAGTGACCTAGAAAAGTTCATGTTGTCATCAAGAACTCACACTTCTCAGGACTAAGGGATAAGTTCATTTCAATGCATTTCTTTAATAATTATCCCAAGTTGGAGAGAGCCTCCAGGAAATCACACCCATAGGGGGTGAAATCATCCATATAAATTTCCATAGATTCATGGACTAGCTATGCAAAGATGCTCTCCCTCTGAAAATTGGCAAGGGCATTGCATAACCCAAAAGGAAGGACCCTATAAGAAAAGGTACCCCAAAGATAGGTGAATATGGTTCTATCCTGGTCCTCTGGGCTAATTTGGATCTTATTGTAACCACTAAATCCATCCAGGAAAGAGAAGAACTTATTTCCTGCCAGTCGATCTAATACTTGGTCAATGAAAGGTAGACGAAAATGGTCCTTTTTTGTCGCTTTGTTTAGCTCTCTATAATCCACATAGATGCTCCACTTTAAATTTTTATTTGGAACTAGAACTTGAGGAGATGGGGTAAATGATCCCTGCATCTAACAAATTTTGTAGTTCTTCTTTGACTATATCCTTGAGTGTTGGGTTCGTTCTCCTCTGAGGTTGACGCACTGGCTTGCAGGGTTCCTTGATGTAATTTGGAAAGTACACACTAAAGGGTGCACTCCCTACATTTCGTTGTAACTCCAAGCAAAGGAATCCAAATGCTTTCTTAGCATGTTACATAACTCCTATTCCTAACATTCTAGGCCAAATTCTATCATCTTGATACGAGTAGGGCTTGAGTCAGCTAGGCATAGATCATTCCAAGGGTTATCTTCAACTTTCTTCACTAAATTCTCAGGAGACATGGTGTCGGGGGCTGATTCTGGAGGATTTTCTCAATCAGGTCATCTTCACCAGGTTTCCCTCCTCCTATAGTAGAATCTAGGGTACAAATTGGGGAAGAGTAGACTTCATCTTCTTCCTCCTTTTCTAACCATAAAAGTTAGTCATGCTCTAAATATGGTTGAGTAGGTGGGTATAAGACCAATTGTTCGGACAAATGCCCATTTTTAATGGTCATATTCCTAGCCCTACAACTTATGTAAGCATTAGCAATGCCTAACCATAGCCTCCCAAGGATGAGAGGATAACCATTGAACTTGGTATTAGGTTGGATAACTAAGAAGTCAGTAGGGTATTCCCAGGAATCAATGGAGACCATCACATCCTCAACAACTCCCTCAAGAGCTCTTATGGACCTGTCCGCAAGCTGAAAGATTGTTGTGGTCTTTCTTAATGATCACTAGAGATTTAGTTTAATCATAGTCTCCTTAGTCATCACATTGATGGCAGCCCCAAGATCAATGAAGGTATGGGAGACAATGATGCCATCGATGTGTACATCTACCATAAGACTTCCAGGATCTAGATACTTTGGGAAATTCGCCCACCCCAACATTAATTCAGATAGTTGTCCAATGAAATTAATGGTATGGGTGTCTTTGTTTCGCCTTCGAGGATGTTTGAAACATTTATCCTTGGTTAACTTGTTGTAGATGGGGATAGCTCTGAGAAGTGGGATTTTAACAGATAGGTTTTTCAATTCACCCAGAAGTTTAGTCTCTTTTGGGGCGTCCTGGATGAGAAGGATTAATCTCTCAAGAAAAGGAGGTGGATTTGCTTGAGGGATGCTCTCCTTTTCCGCTTCAATCTCCTCAGGTGGAGATCAATGTTAATTATCGGGAAGCACTCTTCCAGACCTGAGGTTAATTTCTTGAATTTCCACAACATAGCCAGGGTAGGATGCTTCTCCACAGTAGACCTATTATGCTTGTATTTTGTATGGGTCCAGATTTGGTTGAGAAGGCATCTAAGGTTTCTTAGGTAGAGTAGGGTGTAGGAGCTATGGTTGAGATGGAGGTGGAGGTAGTAAAGCTGGATCTTGGTTGTATGGGGGCCTCAACCCCTGGGATGGTGCGTTCCATTGAGGTTGTGGAGGAGCATATGGATGAAATGGTTGGTTGGTGTTGGGTCCCTATAATACTAGTGATTACCCCATTACTATTGTAGTTGTACCCCTTATTAATATTGTTGTGCCCATATTTTCCCCATATTGTTATTACTGTGCCCCATAGAATCCCTCTATTGTTTTTTTTGTGTCTTTATATTATTATTGTTAGGTCGACTGGGTTATATTGTGACTCCTTAGACTCCTATATATAGAAAGGAGGTTTTGTCATTT
>APFE030858674.1:30019-40163 GCA_000404065.3 Pinus taeda
TTATTAATAAACTATTTAAATAAACAAATGATTTACTAACTAGTAGGAGTACTTTATTTATATATTTTTACCTAATTTAACTAATTTCTGGGAATAATAATAATTAAAAATATAGCAAGAATATTAAATTATTTGACTGGGGTCATAAGGTTAGAATTAGCCATTATCAATCTAGCCATTGGAGTCTCTGCCCGAACTATTTAACATGCAAAGCTGGATCGGTTCTTCAACTTGTCCTGACGATGAACCACACTGGTTGGTTCGAAACACGTCGACAAATGATTATTTATGTGATTTCGCCGAAAATTCTCTAAACAATGTTATGGATCACAAAAGTCTAAATTCCTTAAAACAAATCTTCCCGCTTTTTCCAAGAAAGTGCTATGTGGAGGTCGTAGCATGTGCATGAAGTTTTTTGAATATTGCTACAAAACTTTGAAACTGAAATATGCGTCAAACCCTCATTCCCATGGAGTTGTAACCTGAATGTTATACCATTCATATGAATCTTTGGGGGATGCCCCCAAGATCTAAAAATTTGAAATATCAAAAGAAAAGTGGAGAAAAAAAAGTAAAAAAACCACAATTATATATATAGATATAGATATAGATATATATATATTAAAACAGAGAATAAATGTAGAAGCTACATTATGGGAGACAATATGTCCTTTTACAAAATATGACTTGTTACTTATAGTCTTTTTTAATTATAATACAATAGGTCAATTCCATGGGTGGGTAGATACCATGGGTGATTGAATACCATGGGTGGATCTCACTTACAATACCATGGGTAAATACCATATGTGAATGAATACCATGGGTGGATGCCACTTACTATACGATGGGTATATTCCATGGGTGGATAAATACCTTGGGTGGATGAATAGCATGGGTGGATGCTACTTACAATACCATGGGTATATTCTATGAGTGGATAAATACCATGGGTTGATGCCAATTTCTATTCAGATCATTAAGATTTTTAGAGCCTTTGTCTCCTTCCATGTCTCCAAAGAATCAAGGAATAATAATCTTGAGCCAACAGTAGAATTGGGAGTATTTGTGGGTTACAAAAAACTCCTCACAACTACTGTGTGTACTTGTCATCCCTCAAAATGACAGTTGTGCAAAGGGATATAAAGTTTGATGAGGATAAAGTGATGTGGTGCTTTCTTGAGAGTGAGATTAAAATCCCACTAGAATAGGAGCTTTTATCTCCAAAGGAGGAGCCTCAGAAAGTTATGGAGCAACCACAAATTGAGGAGCAAAGAGTAGAGAAATCCACTCAATTAGAACCATCTAAAGAAGGTAGAAAAAGGACTAGGGAAGTCGATAGACTTGTGTAGGATGCGAGAGAGAATGTGGAATATCGTTCAAATTTATGCAAGTGAAGAAGGTCACCTGATTAGTACAGTGGCTATATGACTCTAATGACTGAGGTTGTAGAGATAGATCCATCCTCTATATAGGAAGCAATAGAGAAACTATATCGTTTGATGTAATGTTGGAGGAATACAAATACATTGTAAAGTACAATGTTTGGGAAGCGGTCCCAAGACCAACAGATAAATCAATATTGGGTTCGAGATGGATCTTTAAGGTTAAGCATGCAACAGAAGAAAGAATATAGAAGTATAAGGAAAATTTTGTAGCCAAGGGGTACTCTCAAATTGAGGGAATCAACTATGAGGATACCTTTTCTTCTGTAGTCATCCATTGGATCAATTCTTGCAATGGCTACACAGATGGGGTGGAACATCCACCAGATGGATGTGAAAACATCATTTTTCAATGGGGTTATTGAGGAGTAGGTGTATATTAAGCAACCAAAAGAATTTGGTACATTTGATCGGGAGTCTCATGTGTGCAGACTCAAGTGAGCATTATACAATCTCAAACAAGTACCTTGTGTCTGGTACACCAAGATCGACAACTATCTCATTGATTTGGGCTTCACCAAAAGTGAAGCAGATGCAAACATCTATCAAATATTGGTAGAATGTAAATTTATTATTATTGTCTTGTATGTTGATGATTTTATTTTAACTGGGGATGAGCAGCTGATTAGAACTTCCAAGGAGGACCTTGGAAGAGAATTTTAAATGAATAACATGGGTCTCATGCACTACTTCCTCGGGTTTGAATTATGGCAAGGTGATGGGGAACTATATGTGTTTCAAGGAAAGTATGAAAATGGGATACTAAAAAGATTCTGAATGGAGATTGTAAACCCATGGAGACACCTACAATGACCAACTAGAGGAAGGAGGATGCCACTTCAGGTGAAGAAGTGGATGTTACCATTTATTGGAAGCTAGTGGGCTCACCGATGTGTCTTGTGAACACACAACCAAATATGTGATATGCAGTGAACCAGTTGAGCCAAGATATGGTTAGGATGACCAAATTGTACTGGAAGGCAACTAAGCATGTTTTATAGTACCTCATCGGAACTATCCAGTTTGGACTATGGTAAATACGGACAAAGGGAGTGAAGTTGTGTGGCTTCATAGATACAGATTGGGTGGGGATTTTATTAGAAAGAAAGAGTACATTAGGTGGAATTTTCAATGTTGGGTCATGTTGATCAGGAAAAATGACCCTTTCAACATTCTAATGGAGACCACCTAGTTAGGAACTTAAAGCAATTGCTTTTCCATTAAAATGGTGGTTTTGAGTGGTTAGACTAGGTCCAATTACCTTTTCTCTTTACTTATGGGTTTAAGGTATGCCTTTTAATTACCAACAGATAAGAGACATCAAATTGTTGCTCCTTGCCGATAAGGCAAGAGAATGATCCTTAAGTTGACTTTGTGGCTCAACCAAACCACTCTAAACTTTTCCTCTTTGGGAAGAGGAATTCTAAGATGCAAAAACAAGAATTAAAATGAAAAACTTAACCTATAATGCACATATCCTAGACCTATCTTGATTGAAGGAAATAATAGTCTTTCTCTCAATCGGAAGAAAGCTAAAAGGAGGGAAAAGAAGAATGTAGGAATTGGTATTGGAATAGAGGAAATAGACCAATGAAATAGTTCACGAGATCTAATCCTTATTAAAGAAAAGATAAACAACTAAATGCCTAATAAATAGTTACCATACACTTTCTAATGGCTCCAACTCCTAAGAAAAATATGTATAAGAACGAGAAATTCATGACATAATACTAAATTAGTTCAAATAAAATTCCATTTGGAAAAGCAAAGCATCTATAACTCTAAATTATTAGATAGCTAGCCAACCTAAAGACATAAATGTTTGTTCTTATACAATTTCCAGTTTTCAAGATGCATTTCTGACTAATTCTGTAAGGTAGCATGATTAGAATTTTAAATGGGCTAATAATTAACATTTAACAATAGTGCTAAAGCCAACAAATAACTCATACAACAGAAATTTAATTGAAAACTAAAAACATTTATTTCAATAATCGATGCAAACAATAGTGCCATACAACAATTATAGAAATAAACTTTATTATGAATATGAATCAAGTTACAGAACCTCAAAAGATACAGTGGTGCAAATCCCTTGTTTCCAACAATTCAATCTCTATCTGTAAAGAAGACTTCAATCCCACTACAATAGTGCAATTGAGCATTGAAACTCCTCTACAAACAGACTGGAAGCTCCTAAATTATTATGTCTCTTCTCTTGGATTTTTTTTATCCTCATCTCACAATCCTAGATGGGCATTTATACATAGTGGAAATCTTAATAGTCCCCCTCTATTTCTCAACAAATAAGTTAATTAAAATAAAATGAAAGAAAATGATTCCTTCATTTGGAGTTTTGACCAAATTTAGATGGTCACAGTTGAGAAAAATTCTCAATTTAGTTTTCTCTCTGATAAGTTTGTTCATCTTGTTTTGACTTGATAGGTGGAATTCAATTGCTTAAACAAATTTTGTTTATTTAAAAATCCTTTTCCCACCTAGAGGGGTTTCTTTAGAAATATTAACTACATCTTTTCAATGATGAAAATAGGTCAAAATGTTATAATACAAATGATGAAACTTTATTTTTTTCGTGAGACACTTTTTAAGTTAATCAAGTGGCATTTTATTTATAATAAGAATAGTGGTTAGAGCAGGAGTGGCACGTAGCAAGAGTTGAGTGTTATCATAGGTAATCCCATTGAAACTTTTTATAATGCGCATAAACAAAAACGTCAATACGCTGATATTGGGAGCCTCCCATATGGAGTAGACACAATATCTTTATATACCAGAATTTATACCATATCGGGTCTGACATATCAAAGGTTAGAGATTAGAGGGATATGATTATCAAAAGTGAGAGATTAGAGGTTCTATCTCTATCATAATATCAGTGGAGGGCCATATCAGAATATCGATGATCAGAGGGATTGTTGTATCAAAGTTTTTAAAAGCTTGCTCAGTTGAAAATCTCCGATAAGTGTTGGCCCTAATGGGAATGGGAGTAATGATGTGGTAGGTGGGTCCTCCAATAAGCTATATTATAATATGGTGGGAATTTGGGTTTTGATTAACTTTGAATATATGTCATAAGCCATATAAATATGAGTTCAAACTTTAAATATTTTTAATAAAGCTCTGACGCTATATCAATATATCTATGTGCCACTTGTTTTAAGACTGTGACTATGACCACTTTTTTAAATGTGAAAGGTTGAAATCCAATTTTAAACAATAAGCCATTATATAATAAAAGGCTTCGTATCAAGGGCTATGAAATGCATGATACAAAATAAAAATAATAATATTTACAAATATAAACATTTCCAAAAAGCTAATTATTTACAAAGAGACAAATTTATAAAATAAAAGCTAAAATACATTATATAAAGCCAAAGAAGTGAAAAACATCCTATCTTCAATTAGGTGTTATTTACAAACCAAATGTCCAAATGAGATCAAACAATTTATGATAGGAATATAGGAAAAGATTGAGCTCATTGAAGCCATCCAAATTCTCAAAATCAAATTGTAACAAGACCAACCATTCAATCAAAGGGTGCCCATAATGAGAATTAAGTGAATAAAGTGGGCGGGTTGTGTTTTTACCACAACAATAGAAACACACTGGCAAGAAATTGTTATCTATGGAAAAATGATGAAATTATAATAAAAATAAATAAGGTTAAATCAATCAAAGTTCTAGGATTCAGACTTTCAATGAAATCTCAATAAGGAATAGCAGAATTTTAACATTTCGAATATCTCTAAAATTGATTATAAGAGTTGTGTTTGACAACAATTATTTAATTTATAACAGGTTAAACTTAAAGAACAAAAGCTTATCATTGTGTTTAATAAGAAATATGAACTCTTATTGTCATAGGTAGAGCCATTGATTCCAGTAGACGTCCATAGTCTTGACAGGGTTACCTATCAGCCCAAAGGAAATGTCAATATCCCATCTATGTTTAAATATTTCAGAGGAGACATAATTCATTAATAAATCTAAAAACCATTGTCCTGGCTTGGTAACTAGATATTGGCAATGCTATTCACAAGTATTGATAGTCATGAACAAGTCGGCTCGTGATGAGACCTCTCATCTTACAACGAATTGTGATAAGCCATTATCCTGGTTTGGTGACCAGATACGATAATTTCATAACCATCAAGACCAATGACCATGGTAAGCTGGTTCATTATAGAGACCCCCTATTTTTCTTGTATTTTAGACAGCATTTAATTTACACTTTGATACTTTTATCATAAATGGGGAGACAAATATTCTCCTTAAGAGATTGGGATGATTTAGATGAATTATAAAAATACTAAACTTGTTTGTTTCTTTTTTTCTTTAGCAAGAGCTATTTATAATATAAGTTGTTGCAAAGAAAGAATTATCTCTTATGTTATAAGGTGAAATGATCAAAATGATAAAGAAAAACAATATAATAAGAGTATCAAATCTAGATCGGAAAGATAGAAATTTGAAAATTAACTTGATATTCTTCCTTTTACCAAATGAATTTCATTAAATAAGAATAAATATTTCCCATGTATCAAACCAAAGATGGGTGGAAAAGGCCCTCCAACTAAAAGGTTGGTAATATCCCCAGGATTAATCCCAAACAAAGGTGAAATATGCACACAAGGGATTGCAAAAGGGGCCAAGAAATGTTTTGGAAGCAAATCCAACCAAGAGGCAAGAGAAAAGTAATCAAAACTAAAAGGGAATAAATAGAAGCAAACCACATGAAAGAAAAATCATGAAATAAAAAAAACTCGAGTGAAACAAGATAAAATAATATCTTGATATAAGCAATAAATATCTCGTTATGTTCTTTTGTTGGCTTGTTGGGGCCTGACCCAGGTTCGGAGTTAATTACCCAAACAAATCCTTGTACTATAGGCCCTTTCGACAACAGTCCATAAAGCGCGGATTGAGGTCTCACCCGAAGTAGTATGGGGGGGTGCTGGAACCAGGTTTCTGCACCCTTGAGATGTCTAAGGGGTTGATTCGGTTCAACTGTTAGTCCCTGCGTACAAGTTGCTTCACGCACTTCCTTGGCCTTCACGTCCTGATATATTCACCTTCGCGTAGCCCTAACCAAAGGTTGTGGGGCTCCCGTGCTGTTGGAGAAGCGTTTTGTACTATTCCCCTAAGTCACACCCAAGATCTTACTTATCTTCTTACACGAGTTAGTTATCTTCGTGTAAATGGATGCCTTATGTTATATTTATTTATACAAAACATTCATATGATTTCGCACAACAAATAAATATTAAACTTGCAATTCATACCCAATAATACATAAAATAGGAAAAGATACACAAAAATAGGATAAAATTTCCCTTTATTAATTCTTCCAATGGTTACAGACTCGACCTGCCCTGCAAGTTCGGCTGCAGGGGTCCATGCACTCAGCTGTGGACTACTAGGCCTCTGCATACTTAGCTGCAGAGCCTTCTCCTACTCTACGACCCAAAGACATGATTTACATTTGACTTGCTGCTTCCTCAATACCTTAGACTCATCATGCTTCTATTTGATTAACTATCTTCTACACTTAGAGCGTCATTCTATTTATACAATCCCATGGTCTGCAAACCATGGGTAGATATTTCAAACCAAACTTACATTACAAAAACAAGGGTGGACAACCCTATGACTCTATTATGACTTCGCGCTCTGTGCCCACAAATCGCAGAGTCTTTACAATGGACTTGGTTAAAAAATGGGCTTTAAGCCCCAAAACATGCCTTGGGGGGGATTCCACGCCCAACAGACCCCCAACACAAATATCGTGACTAGCCCTTGAGTCACTCTATCGGTGTGGAGATCTTCACACGAAGTCCCTCTAACTCTGCTCGAACGGCTGCCAGGTCGGCGGCGTAGTGAGCGAATGCCTACTAAATCTCTTGTACATGTTGTTCCAAGATTGTGGTGTCGGAACTGCTTCCCTACATCTATTCCTACATCCCCTACATTTGTGTGAGCTTGCCTTCAATTGTTGGTGTAATGACGAAGCCTCATCGATCCAAGGTTGAACATGCACCTTCAGAACTACTTCTATATGTCATGGTGCATCCACTTGCTCTTTCAACGCTTTGGCCTGCTGCATCCGTGCGAGCCTCTGATTGAGGGCCACCGTCTGCATAGTCCCTTTGACGATGTCATATTTCTAGTCCAAAAATCTTTCAATCATGTAATTAGGGGCTCAATCAACGCTCTGTACAGCTCAAATAGGCTCTTCTCAGAATATGCAGGGCATACAACAGCTCAATTCACAAATGGCCAAGTGTTGTTTGTTGGGCAGCCCTTTGTAATTTATAATGTCTTTTAAATTTGAACTCGACTGTTCCCCCCAAATCTAGTTCATTAATGCTCCCTTGGCGGAAGATTTTCCCAAATCTTGCCCATAAAGTGCGTCTTAAATGCCTACCACCCACTCCATTTGGTCTCAAGACGAGCATCACATCATGAATTGTGACTCTAACAGTAACTTTCCATCCAACCCACATGGTAGCATAGCCCCCCTTGCGCAGTGTAGGTTTTAACCCCGTACAGAAATTACCTGTATATGAATTCTTAAAGCACAGAAAATAAACAAGGCAAGAGCATAACACATAAAACACATATACACTGAGATTTCCACTGGATCCCAAAACCGGGACTACCAGCTTGATTTTTCATTATGTTCCTTTCAATGTTATAATACATATTTATACATTCTGAACCATCCAATACCATGGACTGAAAACCATCGCGTCCAAAACCATGGACTGAAAACCATTGTGTCCAAAACCATGTGCAAAAAATCATGAACAAAACGATAGGTAGGTCCACCCAAACCCCATAGAGTGGGGTTACCTGCACCCCTCAAACCCCTTGTGACCCCTCCACTACGCAATCGGCAAAACGGAGGGGGGGTTGTGCTCCCTTTCTAACCCCCTGGTTAACTATGTGGGCTAGTCGTGGAAAAAATATAACACAACCCAACACTCTCCCACTCGTTGTTTTATTTCCACTAGAAGCCACAAGAGAGCTTAGTCATTTATCCAGCACTGCAATGCCTATTGTTTCTCTACACCAAGAGAACTTCTCAGAGCTCACAGATTTTGTCAATGCATCTGTAGCATTCTTCAAAGTGTCCACCTTTACCAACAACACCTTTTTGTCTTCTATCATATCCCTCACAAAGTGATACAAAACATCATTGTGCTTTGTCTTTGAATGATATGCAAGTTTCTTTGCCAAGAAAATTGCACTTTGGCTGTCACAATCTATCCTTATAGCTCCCTGTACTAACTCCATACTTGAACACAATCTCTGCAACCAAACTAGTTCCTTGCTTGCATGAGTGGCTGCCATGTATTATGACTTTGTAGTTGATAGTGCCACTACAGATTGTTTCTTACTCATCCAACTGACTGCACCTCCAAATAGGTTAAACATATACCCACTTGTAGATCTTATTTGATTCAGATCTCCAACCGAGTTTGCATCAACAAAGCCATGAATATCCAACACTCTATCCAATCCTGGTCTTCCTTGGTAGCACAAACCATAATCACTAGTGCCACGAAAATACCTAAAAACCTGCTTCACTGTTGTCCAATGCTCCTTTCCTGGTTTTGACATAAACCTGCTCAATACTTCCACTACATGTGCAATGTTTAGTCTAGTATAGACCATTGCATACATCTTGCTACTGACTGCACTTGCATATGGAACATGGGACATGTCCTCTTCCTCTTCTTGTGTCTTCGAACACTATTAAGCAGATAAATTTACACCTACAGGAATAGGAACCTTCACCAGTTTACTATCCTAAATATTAAATCTCTGCAATATTGTCTCGACATACTTCCTCTGGTTTAACCAGAGCTTTCTCTTTGCCCAATCTCTTTTAATTTCCATGCCCAGAATATAGTTTGCAGCACCAAGATCTTTCATGTCGAATTTGGAGGACAATTGGGTCTTCAAATCCTGGATAATCTCTTTGCCATTTCCAACCAGAAACATATCATCCACATATAAGACCAAATAAATAACATGGTCACCAATTAATTTAAAATACACACAATGATTTGCTTTGCTTATGGTGAATCCAAGTCCCTGTTTAAATGTATCAAATTTCTGATGCCACATCCGTGGTGACTATTTTAACCCATACAGAGACTTCTTTAGCTTGCATACCAGTTCTTTCTTACCCTTCACTACAAAACCTTCAGGTTGCTTCATGTAGATCTCCTCTTCCAGATCCCCGTGAAGAAATGATGTCTTCACATCCATCTGTTCTACCTCAAAATCAAAAGCAGCAGCAACAGATAAAAGTAATCTAATAGAAGTTACCTTGGCAACAGGAGAAAAAATATCACCAAAATCAATTCCGACACCTGGGAATAACCTTTTGCTACCAACCGAGCTTTGTATTTCTCCACCTTCCCTTCTACATTTGTATTCTTCTTGAACACCCATTTGCTGCCAATGGGTTTCCTTCCAACGAGCAACTCCACCAGATCCCAAGCCTCATTTTTGTGCAAAGATGTCATTTCATCAACCATGGCCTCTTTCCAGAGTTTGCCATCCTCTGAATATACTGCTTCCTTCACAATTATGAGATCATCGTCAATAATAGATAATGAAAAATTTGAACAGAAAGCATATGGACTATACCTTTCTAGCTGCC
>APFE030858676.1:0-13492 GCA_000404065.3 Pinus taeda
TGATTTCTTCAAATTTACTCATGGTCTTTCCCCATGGATAATCTCAGTGATATTGTTATTTGATTCCCTAATGATCCATGTGGATGTTGATGGCCACTCACCTATCCCATTTGGACACCCTTAACTGTCTCTTTTAGTTTTTTAGTTTCCACAATTGTAGCACAATTTACTATTTTTAGCAGTTTTTTTCGGGTCGTGAACTTCTGGAGCCGTTTTGAGGCCCTAAACGACGTTTTTTGAGAAATCTGCGGGCAACATGGGTCCATGGACCGATGATTCCCTTCTCAAAGAGGTATTTCTCGAATAGATATTTCTAACGAGCTATCATACGCGTCAAACAGAGATCGTATGCCAAAGTTACGACCCCAGGAAATGGATGTACCAATTTACCCAAAACGGGGCCCACAATTTGGCGTTTCATCTTCTATGGTTAGGTTTTGGAATGTGAAGGGTTTTCCATTGTTTCTCAACAATAAATAGGCCTGTGAGCCTCATTGTAACACAGTTCGGAACAGTTCAGAGGCATGTAGCTGCCACATCTCTTCTCAGAGATAAGCTACCATCGCCCTAGCTGGTTTATTTCCAATTCTGGTTGTAAGCATATTTCGGTATCTTCCATTAATGAAATGAAGCATTATTTCCGCTGCATCTCTTTATTTATGGCTATCGCATCTCTGTATTTATGGCTATTTCTGTAATCTATTGCGTTCCTGTTTAAATCCGGATCATAAACATATAATTTAATTATCTTGATATCTTACAATTGATATTTCTATCATCAAACTTGGAAGCCTCAACTATTTCATTACATGAAGTAGAAGGTATACTAGAATCTTTTCAATTTTCATAGTTGGAGCATTTTATCTCACCAACTGTAAATTTTATAACCCTTCTCATTAATATCACGAAGAAGTAATATTAGGACAAATTGATCTACTTGTGATGCACAACCAAATCATATTTCGAATAGCTTCGATTTCCAGATGTACACTATGAAAATTTGTTGTCTAAGTTCTCATATCCACTTTCAGAAGTACCTTCATTCCAAAGTCCCCTTTAAATATTTGGACAAAAACCTAGCATGGTCTTTTCAACATTTGAAAATGATTTCTATCAAATTCACGATGATTATCTCTAATGCTCTCCTGGTCACCATTGTTTTAGAATTTTGAACATTAGCTTGCATTTGGACCTCATCCATGAGTGAAGAATTTTTTTCTAATGAGCTGGCTATAGAGCCCTTTCTTCATTACCCATAAAATTTTAGGTCTGAACGGATTGTATTGAGCACAAGTAGTTGCGATGTCATGAATTAAATCATGTGTCACAATTTCTGGAGTGGTTGCATGTTAAACCCTTAGCACGGGTCACACATTCGGGGCATGGTGCAAGTCATAACTTTGGATTAAATGGATACTAAGGGTTGCAGATGTCACTTGCGACCTAAAGAGCCGAGTGAAAGACCTAGTGAGAGGTAACATCCGTCGTTTTCAGTTAGAGAGTAGGAATGAGACCGACAAGTAGGATCATGACTAGTGAATTCAATTTTTTTAAGAAAAAGGTGTGTCCCTCTACTTGTTTATGGTTTTCAATATATGCTACAGAAGAAAATTATTAATCTAATTTTGGTCATAAGAATCATTTCATGATTTATATGGTAAATCTCCAAAACTAGTTACTATACAAACTACTTATGGACTAAAATGAAAGGAACACGTAGGAGCTTTGAGAGGGATTCATTAAAGGGGATGTAACTTTAGTTCTACCAACACATTGCATGTTTTATGCCATATAAGATAAATGCATGCCACCTTCAAGACCCTAAGATCACACCTATCGAAGAAATACATAAACGATTTAATAAATCCACCTCTAGATGATTAGATATAGTGATTAGAGCAATTCAAAAGTCATCTAGTGTCAACTAAGATTTCATGTGAAATAATAGGCATTGAACCCTGTAGTTGAAATGAAATTAGTGTCGCTCTGAGAGCATCATTCAACTCAGGAGTTCAGAGATCAACGTTTTTTAGGCAAGCGAAAAATAATAGGAAGAGTAGCGTGCTAGAGGAGAATAAGAATGCAAGGTTGGTGCCGATGAAATTGATGAAACCTAGGAAGTGTGTTAAGAGAAACTATTACAATGATTAAGAATCACTTCCAAGGGGTTATAACTTGGAGTCGCATTGCAACTTGTTAAGTCAAAAAATCCACACACAAATCATAAAGTCAAGGACGATGGGTATCGTTGTGAAATGTGTTGGTGAATTGTGACTCAGGAAAGTCACATTTCCCATTGTGAATTCCACATAATTTTATTTGTTCATGTTGATTTGGTGGCCATCAATTTTAGTTGTGATTTCATTTTGGTAAATAAATTCAGGAGCAAGATATCCATGAGTGAAAACCATTGTTTTCCTCTCATATATGTCGTCCCATGGTACAAACATGGACAAGTCCACACTTAGTTTGTGTGCCCCAAAATCTTCATCTAAGTGGAAATTGTTGGCCTGAATATCTATGTGCTATACATTATGTTTTACTTTTCATGTAGAAACACAATACCTCGGGAAAGTGTAGTCGCAATTCATATTCTCATCCTCCAATCCAAACTCCTACCTCCTTTCGGAAGATGATGTAACCATCCAACCAAAGGACCATTGGTTACAAGTTCATAAATAATATCACTAACCATGTCCATATTAAAATGCTTTAACAACCACAATATTGGGATGATTAAGCCATGTTATCATTCTAACTTCATAATAAAACCTTTGTTACTCTCAAAACAATATTTTTGTAGCTTCTTAACAGCTACTAGTGAACCGCTTGGCAGGGCACTCCTATATGTTCCTCCTTTCTTTGTATCTCTTAGGAGGTGATTTTATTCACTGAATTTTTTAGTGGTAATTATAATTCATCATTATGTTATACCCTCCATGAAGGAGGAACAAGAGCAACAAAATAAGGGTTGGATATTTTCCTAGATCTCTTTTGCCTTTTTCTCTACCTATATGCTAGAAACCAAATGACCACAAAAAGTGTAGTAGAAAGGATCATTCCACTTACAACCACAAGGATTACAATTTAATATTTATGACAAGGTTCGTGATCGCATTTATTTTATTTTCCTAGCATATATACAAAGTCATGGGAGTTATTGCATCTATCCCCCACTAGAGAAATTTGCTCATTGGTCACTAAAGTGCAAAACTCAATCAAAGTTGTGTTGAGGAATGAAGAATTTGAAAATTTGAGAGGAGATGGTGCCCTAAGAAAAAAATATTTTTTTCCAAAGGGTTCAATGATCACTCCATTCCCAAATAAAACCTTTCTAAGAGTTAACACCATGCCCTCTAGCCCTACACCCATTTTCTACAAAAATCTTGTACATATTTTAGCTATTGCACATATGTTAATGCAACGAGATGATTATCATGGATCCAGTAGACTACCTATAAATTGTCCCATGAAAATTCATTTGAGATGATAATGAAACACTTTTTTCTCGTTTGGTGGGTTGTTCCATCCTATTGGGAAAAGTCCTTTTTTGAATAGTAAGTTGTGCCCTATAATATTCCAAAAATATTTCTAAGTCCAATTATGTTTCGTGGTTTTTAATTCAAGCACATGTTGCATTCTTTGAGTCATTATTTATTATCACATTGTCGCTAAAGTTTTCATTTACGATCCGTGACTTAGAAGGATAGGAAAGCTAGTGATCACAGGTCACATTTTTAGGTTGCAATCTGAGAGTGCATAAGTGTGACTTGCAAGTAGGAATACGAATAGAAACTTCAATTAACTCAAGAGAAAGGTTCGTTTCTAATGTCATAATATTCACGAGTAAGAAAGGCATCATATTTCTTGGTCCATCTTGGATGTAGGTGATGGTGTCCCATTCAAAAGTAGCTTTTCGCCGGAAAATTGTTGAAGCTAGTGATCCTCATCACAAATTACTCTTATTTATTGTTAGAAAGAGGTAATATTATGGAGGTTGTGTCACCTAGGGAAGAATACTACAACAATTTGATGATTTTCTAGATGACATAGAGAATGAAAGAAATCAATTGCATTCCATGTATGGATAGAAGACTTCCTTAAGAAAGGCACTCATCATTATGAGTAAAAGGATGAACAAAAATAGGGCTTGGTTTAGTTTCACCTTCCACAAGTGTTGCCTTCCTAACATGAGTACTTTATGAGAATGAAAATCTATAAGCTTTCTCTCCCAAAACTAGTCATATAAATAAAGAATTCATCGAGAATTCCATTAGGGATGGATAAAAGTGGCTAGGGTTTTGGGGCAGTAAAACTTGGAATCTTAATGGCTCCCTCTCTATTTATCGAAAACACTTTGAAATTGAGTTTTGTATGCATTCCAAGGGAATGTTTAGAAGTCCATAAACTTAAATGATAAAATTTTAAATCCAAAACGGACTGCAAGCATGAGATTGAAAATGACATGTTGCCAAACCGTATGAGGCGCTTTCAATTGATTTTGTAGCTTCAAGTGACATGGATATTTTAAATAATTTTTTTGAATATGTGATCAAACCTTCACTCAAAAACTAATGAAATGATAATAAGACAATCCAACATGAAACTAGGAATATAAATACCATGCACATCATGAGAGGATTAGCTCCCTACCATAGGAGCCCTGAAAAGTAGAGGGGGCGCCCAAAATTTGGTGTTAGGCCAAAAGTTTGGGTGGGTGTTGTGATGAGCCTCATCATTGGGTAACTATATAGACCTTAATTCACTTCCTAGCTTAGTTAGATCAACTCTTATCATAATTTGTTACATGTTTTGATTATATTTTTTTTAATGAGATGAGTCAAAGTGAGATATTATGCCTAGTGGACTAATTTGCATTGAATGCAGGTTTGTGAGAGGAAATCGGGGAATTTTGGCAAGATTAAAGGTTGAAACTTGAATGAGACAAGGAATAGAGATTGTATGAGGTAAATCCTCCTCATTTACTCCTCCCTCATTTGAATATTCCTCCATCAACCACACTAGCTCGGAGTACAAGTAGCCAAGTCATGAAGATCAAAAGGCAGCCGAGTAAGTGATAGTCAAAGAGTTAGTTCATCTCGAGTTCGGGAGCAAAGCCTCCCTAGATTTTAGTAATTCATTGGAGACTTCAGTTGTATAAATAAAGAGGCGTAGAGCCTCATTAGGATTCAAATTTTTGCTATAAAAACACTAGTTATTTTTTAGCTCCAGACTTGTGGAAGACATTACTATGTAATTTTCTGTTTTGATAATGAGAATGAGCTTCTTCTTGATCCAACATTGATTTAACTCAGAGGGCTAAAGCTCTTGGGTTAGGGCCCAACCCTAGCAGCAAATTCTCCTCATCTTGTATTTGTATGCTTAGATTAATTTCATAGATTCATGGTTAAATTTTCCTTAGAAGTATTTCATTGCAAGTAGTGTAGATTTGATTAGTTTGTTTATTAGTTTGCTTCCATTTGTGCTTTACCTCAGCAATAGGTTAGAGGGGATAAAAGAAGCATCAAAAATTTGTTATTAGGTTTCTTGGCCTCACCTCTTCCTTCAGGGATCATGATTTGAGGAAAGGAACCCCATGCAGCCCCAAAACAATAAAATTCTATTTTTCATAGAATTTAGAGTTTACTGTACTTGAACCAACATTTGATCAGTTTGAAAGTGTAAGATTTAATTATAATTTCTTCCATATTAAGTCTTATAGTAGATCTCATCAATGCTTTCATCTTATTCTGCAAATTTTCTTCATGCATGAAGTAGATAGCTAGATCATTAAACTTAATTTTTCTAGCTTATTGAAATTCTTTTTGTTTACATGATTTTTGGGAAAATATCAATGTTTGATGTAGTGCATGTGTTTCAGAAGCAAAGAGAGATCTCATAGTAAGCAACCTCCTCCAAAATTCATCCATCCATGATCATTCCTCGCTTTCACTAAGACCCTCAGAAATTTCATCATTTTTCAAGGAAACTTCTCCAAGCATGTTGAGCAAATCCAACCATCTTCCGATCTTGGTTTTGAGTTTTGAGTAATCCTAGGAATTTTATCACTCCATTCCATCCACCAACCACCTTCCCTAAGCCTTCCATCACCTTCAGAACCCATCTTTTGGCGCTTGGCTATATCCTGTAGAAATACAGGGAATCCTGTAGGTTTTCCTGTAGTGGCCTGTTTTGAGGCTGAATTGAGGGAAAACGTATAGAAAGCCACACAAGGTCACCTAAGGGTCTCCCAAAACTTCAAACCATCCACCAACATCCCTAAGCCACCTGCCACATTACCAAAAGAGATTAGCTTTCACACTTCTCCATAAAAATGGAAAAAGACAAAAAGAAAAAACAGATTTGTTGTAGCCATTTACATGCACAGTAGTAGAATGTTGATGCTTTGAATTTACATGCTTAAAATAGTTGAATTTCATACATGTTAGTATAGCATTATTTATGAAACATAGTATCTTAGTAGTTAGGTAGGAAATGGTGTGTTTTAGTGTTAGATTTCAGTCTTTTTCCTTACTGTAGTAGACCGACTTTCTCTTAGAGTAGATTTATCTTTCCCTTATCAGTAATCAAGCTTCCTCTGAATCCATAGAAGTCTGGCTTGACAAACCCTAGTGGTCTCTCGCTAGCTAAAGAGTGACAAAAGGAAGAACCATCACTTTTACTTGTGTATACAACAATGTCACCTCCAATTTTATACGAACCCCGGGTTGATAAAGTAAAAATGTGTTGTAGCCAGCAACACCCCCCCTTGTTCATTTAAGTGTTGCCCAAAATACTAAATGAACGGGGACCCTTAGTTAAATTTTTAAGAAAAAGAAAGTTTTCCTTTCTTCAAAATAAGGTTACCATCGTAAGCTTAGAGAGGTCTTTCGAATATTTTTAACCTAAGTCTATGATAAGGTAAAGGTCTTTAAAATTGCATTGCAAAAAAGATAGGAAATGCCTTCATTCCCCCATAATATTGGTATGTGCAAGACCCCCGTGTTCAGGATAAGATCGCATTGCAATGAAGTAATGCTCATAAGGAAAAAATTCAAAATCCACCGATCTGCGATAACACCGATCACAAGATCGCATATCGCAGAAATAAACTGGCAATATTTGGCAAACATTAAACTTCTGCGACCTGCAATGTTGCGACCTGCGATGTTGCGATCGCTGCGATGGTGCAATTTGCGATCTTGCGATTTGCGATTGGCACGATTTGCGATGGCATGATCTTCGATGTTACGTAAGAAAATCATGAATCATTTAATCACGAATCCTTCGGGCGCGCCATTCAAAGAAAAGCCACTTACCTAAATCTGACCCGAAATCATGCGCTTTTAATGATAATAAATGGATTAGTTGTCAGTTATTAAATGAAATGAAGATGCGTGCTTTTGTAAATAATTACTTCACGTAAAGTGGCATATTTGATATATCTGTTGCATTTAAAACTCTCCCATCACCTTTCTTAATCAGTCATTTCCACTTCGCTCGTAATCTGTAGGAACGAAGAGCTAAGACGATTCAAAACGAATGCAGGAGCAAATGGGAAAGAAACATAAAGCTCAAGGCTCCGAGACGAAGGAGATGGCACCTTTTTATACAGACACTTCCTGCAACAGGGACGTAGGAATTTCGACATGGGAAGGCATGTATAGGTTGCTGGAAGAAGAGAATCCTAGAGCAATGAAGGTTGATACTACCGCAGGCTCACAAAACTCTTCCGAGGCATCCTTAGAAGAGCTGGCATGTTCATTTCTTCACCGAATAGCAGCTAGACCCAAAATTTTACCGTATACAGATATGATCAAGTGGATACTTGACAATGCAGAGTTACAAGGCAAACAATTCAAGGTTCAGGGACATGGGCTCATAGGATCATTCGCCGCGCAAGACTTAAAGCTTATGCATCATCTTCCTGAACCTCAGCCGACCTACAATGCACAATTTGTCAAGAAATTTGCAGCAGAGAACCCAAACCTGGCAGAGACCACTAAAGATTGGACCAGAAGAGAGGAACCACTAAAAAAGGACAAAAACGGTATGTACAGCACTGGTTCCCTCACCTCTCCGTATTGTTTTGCTGCGGCCATGCTTTGTAGACTATTTGGGATGCTGAACATCAATAAATTTTCGTCTGAATGGCTACCACTCATAGACGCTGCCACAAACGCCAATATCGTGGATTGGGCCAAGATATTCTTTGATAATCTATACACTGTTGTTATGAATTATCGGTCTAAAATATCCTTGCCTCAAAGGGTCTATCCTCCTTTTTATCTGTCTGCGTATATTTTGGATTTTGTTTGCTATGTGTCTAAATTCCCCACTATGGGTTGGAAATGGACTACCCAGAACCCATTACCTCTCCATGTTTATCATAAGATGTTATGGGATCCCCAGTTCATCCCATACTTCTGTCAGATTTGTCACAGGCTTATCTTACCTCTGCATAGAATGATGTGGGATGAAGAGGAAGGGAAAAGAGCAAATGCACCCAAAATAAACGAGAGTCATAAGCAATTGCTCTTTAACAAATGGGACGATCAAATCAGGCAAGCAGAACAAGCAGCAGAGACAGCGGCCACGCAGGCAAACATTCTTATCGACTGTGTAAATGAGAATTTACACAGGGCCAACTTAATCGCAAAAACCACCCCGGGGTACCTACCAAATAAATCATGACTGGAGGCAGAATGGAAGCAGAAGGCGCAGGAAAAGGGAAAATCGATCCAGGCATTAAACAGGTTAAATTGGGAGTGTTACTGGGCATACTTAGTCAAGCCACACAGCCAATGGATGACTGTGAAATGCATCATAAACTCAGCCGAGAAGTAGTGCCAGCTCTCATAGATTCTGTTTTCGCAGCCCAGCTCAGCGCAGAAGTTGGCCAACTGACTCTTCTCAAGTCCATGATGAACACTTGCAGTTTTAAAGACCAAGTTCAGAAGTAGCTTATTTTTAGAAGTTTGTTTTTTCTTTTTATTAGATTAGAAAAAGGACGGTCATTTGAAAATCGTATCCTAAAATTTTGTAACACTATTATTAAATAGGAAGTATATTTTAACCCTTCTCATGCATTTAGAGAAAGGTCCAGAGATTTGTCAAAAACTTGTCCTCGGAACATGCACTTCTGCACCCTGAGAGGAGGTTTTGATGAATGGATGGATCGAGATTTATTTTATTCGCATTTTGATGTCTGCTACTGATGTTGCACTTTTGTACTCTTAGTAGATGTTGGAACAAGTAGAGATAGATTGTTTTTCCTTGAAGTTTGTGAGTAGGATCAGTCATAAATGGTACTTTTATCTCTTGGCCATTTCTGCTTATATTCTTTAAGTAATATACAGTTTTCAGTTGTTTATATGTTATTGCATGAATGTATGGGTTACCATTTGGCACTTTTGTACGGTGGAGTCATTTATTTATGTATGACATATGAATAGCTTATTATGCGATATGTTGTTCACAATTGTTTTGCCTAACTTCTTATGCAGAGTGGTTTATCTCAATTGGTTTCTATTCTTATGATAGTTGAATGATCTTTATTACCAGTTATTGTTCGAAATCTTTTTAGATCGCATAATAGAAGATATACATCCCGGGTTAGCGTAGATTAGATGTGTTGTTTCTCATTTGATTACAATAGCATAGAGGTTTTAGTTTAGAATTTGAATTAATAATTAGCTTAAAGTACTCTTAGATAACATTAATTCAACTCTACACACACACACAACCTCTACGGGAACTGGTCCCGTTATCCCCAGTCGGACCTGCTATACCAAACGGATAAGGAGTTGCCAACCAAGGTCCGGACCGGGTGGGTATCCCCCTTGTTGTCGACCCGATTTTCGGGGCTTCAACAAGTTGGTAGCCCCAGGAGTTGCAGCATTCTTGTTGCAATACTGGTGCTTATCACTTTTTGGCGTTGTTGCTGGGGAGGTGTCTGAGTAGAATGTGATTACTGTTTTCTTTCTTCCATTTCTTGTTTATGATATTCTGCTAGTAGTTTCATTTCTACAAGAGTAATTTAGTTTCTTTCTTTTCCATTCTGCATTCTTTGATTTCCTTTCCATGTTGCAAGTACGATTTCATTCAATTATCTAGTTTTCATTTGGTCCGCAATTTCAATTCCACAACCACTCTCAAAGTTTGGAAAAAAACTCAAAACAAAACAAGAACATTTTTTTCATGCCTCATAGGAATAGGGATAACTTAGGGAAATTTTTTCCAAATACCCCCACTGCTTCAAACAACCAACCTTCCCTCTTCTTAGGTGGCTATGAATTGGAGGAACCCTTAGGTGAGAAACTTGAAATATTTGAAGAACCTACAGGAGAAGAAGAAGAAGAGGAATCCATTCCTACTGATCCAATGGTTGAAAATAGAAATGACAAAGGAAATATGGAAAGAGTTGAGGGTGCCTTCCCCATTAGGGAAACCAATGGCGATACTAAGATGAAGAATATAAGCCCCTCTGCCCTTCTTCATTTCCATGGCCTAACCTTAGAAGATCCAGACACTTTCCTATTTGAATTTGTTGTTGTATGCTGAACCTATGACTACACCAATGATGAGCAAAAGTTGAAACTATTCCCATCCACTCTCAAGGATGAAACTTTGCACTGGTTCATGGGTTTACCTGGGGATAGCATCAACACTTGGGCTCAGATGCAACAAGCCTTCAACAACAAGTATCGAGACTACTAAAGGTCTAAAGACACTAAAGAGGTAATTTTTAGGATGACCTTAGGGCACGATGAATCCCTAGAAGATTATGAAGAAAGATTCCAGCTTAGCTACAAAAGGGCCAGGTGCATACTTAACCCTGAGTCACTAAAGCTAGTCTTGCTTACAGGGGTAAGGGAAGATCTTTTGGATACCCTAAAATTTTTAGTAGGAGGGGATATCTACTAGTTTCCCTATGAGGATGTCAAGACTACCTTTGGAAACCCTATAGTACGTGTTGCTAAGGTTGTTTCCCGGTCACGAGATAAGGTTGTGTTGTTCACTTGTTGTATCGAATGACTATTTTCCTTCTACTAAACCTCATTTGCATCCAACCAACTTTTGATGTTATGCCTTTAGTATTGATAACTCATTCTAAAATCCAATATGGATCTAGCTTGTCTACTCATTAAAACCCTTGTTTCATAGCCTTTGTGAGTAGCCCTAGCTTCCTCCACATAGGTCACCATTATCATTCCATTTGTTCTACCTACAAGAAAACTGCATCGATCAAATACATTTGAAGTCAAAGAATAATATTATAAATCTAATAAATTGAATAAATGTTAGATATTAATTTGTACCCTTGTACATTCCTTTTATGCGCTACAATATCATCAAGGTTTGTATAACCTGTGCAGGATTATCCTAAGCTTCCTTAACCATGTGGAAGAAATTCCTTCCCAAAAATAATGTCCTTATTTCAAAAAAGCACAAGTAAGATCTTTGATATGATCCTCATTGCATTTTTTCCATCATAGTTGCGACTTTTCCTAAAACAATTTCCTCATAAACATATATTTTAATTATCTTGATATCTTACAATTGATATTTCTATCATTAAACTTGGAAGCCTCCACTATTTCATTACATGAAGTAGAAGGTATACTAGCATCTTTTCAATTTTCATAGTTGGAGCATTTTTATCTCACTAGCTGTAACCTTTATAATCCTTCTCATTAATATCACGAAGAATTAATATTAGGACAAACTGATCTACTTGTGATGCACAACCAAATCATATTTGAAATAGTTTGGGTTTCCAGTTGTACATTATGAAACTCTGTTGCCTAAGCTCTCATATCCACTTTCAGAAGTACCTCCATTCCAAACTCCCCTTTAAACGTTTGGATAAAAACCTAGCATGGTATTTTCAACATTTAAAAATGATTTCTATCAAATTCACGATGATCATATCTAATGCTCTCCTGGTCACCATTGTTCTAGAATTCCGAACATTAGCTTGCATTTAGACCTCATCCATGAGAGAAGATTTTTTTTTCTAATGAGATGGATATAGAGCCCTTTCTTCATTAGCCATAAAATTTTAGGTCTGTACGGATTGTATTGAGCACAAGTAGTTGCGATGTCATGAATTAAATCATGTGTCACAATTTCTGGAGTGGTCGCATGTTAAACCATTAGCACAGGTCACACATTCGGGGCATGGTGCAAGTCATAACTTTGGATTACATGGATATTAAGGGTTGCGGATGTGACTTGCAACCTAAAGAGCTGAGTGAAAGACCTAGTGAGAGGTAACATCCGTCGTTTATAGTTATAGAGAGCAGGAATGAGATCGACAAGTAGGATCACGACTAGTGAATTCATTTTTTTTAAGAGAAAGGTGTGTCACTCTACTTGTTTATGGTTTTCTATATATGATACGAAAGAAAATTCTTAATATATTTGGGCCATAAGAATCATCTCATGATTTATATGGCAAGTCACCAAAACTAGTTACTATACAAACTACTTATGGTCTAAAATGAAAGGAACACATAGGAGTAATGAGAGAGATTCATTAAAGGGGATGCAACTTTAGTTCTACAACATATTGCATGTTTTATGCCATATAAGATAAATTCATGCCACCTTCAAGACCCTAAGATCACACCTATTGAAGAAATACATAAACGATTTAATAAATCCACCTCTAGATGATTAGATATAGTGATTAGAGCAATTCCAAAGTCATCCAGTGTCAACTAAGATTTCATGTGAAATCATAGGCATTGAACCCTGCAGTTGAAAGGAAATTGGTTTCACTCTGAGAGCATCATTCAATTGAGGAGGTCATATATCAACGTTTTTTAGCCAAGTGAAAAATAATAGGAAGAGTAGCATGCTGGAGGAGAATAAGAATGCAAGGTTAGCGCTGATGAAATTGATGAAACCTGGGAAGTGTTAAGAGAAACTATTACAATGATTGAGAATTACTTCCAAGGGGGTTATGACTTGGAGTCGTGTTGCAACTTGTTAAGTCAAAAATTCCACACACAAATCATAGAGTCAAGGGCAACGGGTATCACTGTGAAATGTGTTGGTGAATTGTGACTGAGGCAAGGCACATTTCCCATTATGAATTCCACATAATTTGATTTGTTCATGTTGATTTGGTGGTGATCAATTTTAGTTATGATTTCATTTTGGTAAATAAATTAAGGAGAAAGATATCCATGAGTGAAAACCATTGTTTTCCTCTCATGTATGTCGTCCCATGGTACAAACATGTATAGGCCCACACCTAGTACGTGTGCCTCAAAATATTCATCTAAGAAGAAATTGTTGGCCTGAATATCTATGTGCTCTACATGATGTTTTACTTTTCATGTAGAAACACAATACCTTAGGAAAGTGTAGTAGAAATTCATATTCGCATTCTCCAATCCAAACCCCTACCTCCTTTCGAAAGATGTTGTAACCATCCATCGAAAGGACCATTGGTTACAAGTTCATAAATAATATCACTAAT
>APFE030858684.1:5383-39012 GCA_000404065.3 Pinus taeda
AAGAGAGCCAAGTAGATAGGATTACTCAATTGGCACTTGCTCAAATGAGTTATAAATCATAATGTTATAAATGAAAGAGGAAAAGAACTCACTTGGAATTTGTTTCTATAAAAGATGAAACCCATCATTCTAAATTGAATAATCGTGACAATCCTTTAAGAGTGATTCATGCCCCAGAATTACCTACACACTTAGTTCCAAATTCTTGGAAGAAACGTTTTTACCCAATCTCCAATAGAAATATGTGTGTGTGTGTGTATAATAAAACCAATAAACATCAGATCTACAATTGTAGAGATAAATCAATGAAATATGTAAAGTATTGAGATCTAGTGCACTCAAAGTGGATGATACCTACCTTTCCCTAGCTGTGATGGAACTTTCTTGAGGTTGAAGGGTTGAAAATTCCAATATATGAATAAAATTGTTGGTATGTGGTATATTCTTTCCATGATTAGTTCCATGTGTTATTATGTTGCATCGAGTGCAACGAGGGGGTTGTTGTAGGGGGGTCATAGCCCCCATCGCCCCCACAAAGGATCTAAGGCAACATATCAGAAAAAAAAACATTATGCAGACCTAATAGTGGTTGGGTGAACCCAAGGATGGTCGGTAGACCTACCCATGGTTTTGTGCATGGTTTTTGTGCATGGTTTTAGGCATGATAGTTTTTCCCGTGGTATTGTTTAGATCTAATAAAGGGATATATGGTTACGTTCTAATATAAGGTTAATGGATTCGGTTTTATGAATGCTTCGACATGTATATAATGTTTTGTAACATTGAAATGAATATAATAAAAAACAATCAAGTTTTCTTGGTTTTTTGTTCCAGGAGGAAATATATGTGTATATTTTTAGTTTCTCTCCATTGTATATTTTTCTTTTTTAAGGATTTGTTTATAGGTAATTTATGTACAAGGTTAAAAACTAAATCTTTTATTACAGTTATTTAAACTTCAAAAGGATGCTTTTACAAATGAGGGGTTTGTTGATTGGGCCTGTGGTAGACCCTGTTACAGTGGGAGATCTGTGGTATTAATTCTTGCTGTGAAAGGAGATGGAAAAAATGGAAAGACAGATATCAAGAAATTCAATGGACAGAGTTCTGAGATGTGGAAGCTCAATATGGAGGATCTATTGGTGGACATAGATCAATGTATTGTTGTAGATCCAGGTACAACACCAACAAGAATGTCGATAGAAGACTTAGTGAATTTAGATTGGAAGGAGAATAGAACAATATGATTATGTCTCTTAGATTAAATATTAATGAATGTATCAGAGGAATATATGACAAAGGCTTTGTGTGATAAGTTAGATAATTTGTATCAATCTAAGTCCTTGGTGAACAAATTGTTCCTAAGGAAAAAGCTATAAAACTTGAGGATGAAGCATGGAGACTCAGTGACAGAGCATTTAAATGCCTTCAATACTATGATAATTCAGTTTTTATCTATTGATATTAAAATTTTAGATGAATATAAGTGAATTAGTTTGTTGTGTTCTCTTCCAAACTCATGGGATCGTCTAGTTGTTTCTATAGGTACAATATAACTACATAGAAGTTTGATGAAATAGTACCAGCCTTGTTATTGGAGGAGATGAGATGGAAAAGCATGGAGATCCAGAATGGTGATGCCTTGTTTGTAAGAGGATGTTCCCATAATAGAAATAGAAATAATTCCTAACGTGGGAGACCTAAATCTAGAGGGGAATCTAAATCTATAGGAAAATATATAAAGATATGTTGGAAATGCAAAAAGGAATGGCACTACAAAAAGGACAATAGATCTAAGACTTCTGAGAAAGGAATAGAATCTGATGATGCTACTTTTGCATAAGCAAAAACCACCTCAAATGAATGTGGGGAGGTGTAATCGGATTCTTCTTTAAGTACACATGTAAATCATGAGCCATGGTTGATTGAGTTAGGTGTATCCTTTCATATGAATCCCCATAGGGAGTGGTTTTACGGGTATGAGAAATATGATGGTGGTGATGTCTTCCAAGGGGATGATAGGAATATTAGAATCATAGGACACTGAGATGTTAAGATGGAGTTGCAAGGTGGAAGGATTTTATCCAAAATTAAATAGGAGCACAAAAAGTTACACATATAACCATAAATACATAAATGCAGTAGAAATAACACTTCATTTCATTAATATCAAAATATTAAAATATGCTTACAAACATAATGGAAATAAACTAGCTCGGGTGATGGTAGATTATCTCTGAGAAGGTGTGTGGTGGCTACATGCCTATGAATTATGTTACAAAGAGGATCGAAAGCCTATTTATTATTGAGAAACAATGGAAAACCCTAAACATCCAAAAACCTAAGCCTGGGAGATGAAGCGCCAAAACTGTGGGCTCTGTTTGGTTAAATTGGTACATAAACTTCCCAGGGTCGTAAATTTGGCATATCATAATACCTAGTTTTGAAGATCTCGAGGAGGCGGTAGAAAAAGAATCAGCAAGATGGTTTGGGACTTCTTCAGTCGCTTCATTTTCCCTAAAAATGTTGTTTTGCACCTCAAAACAACTCTATAAGCTCAAGACCTAAAAAACTACCAAAAATACTAAATTATGCTAAAATTAAGGAAAACGAAAAATTGAAAGAGATAGTGTATGGATTCCAAGTGGAATAGGCAAGTGGCCAACAATATCCACCTAGATTATTTCTCCCCCCTTAGAAAGAAATGGCCCCCAATGCATTGAGTGCGTCCATGAGATGGGGAAGCTTCTACTAAACTTGGTCCCTAGTAAGCCACTTCCGTTGGTGAAGGAGTTGGAAAACTTTGACAACTCAATATAGTTGGATCTTGTATTAGCGAGTGTTCTTGATCTGTGTGTCCATGACCCAATCGGTTGTGGCTTGTTCCCTATAGTCTGGGTTTAGCTCTCTTGGTGTTAGTTTTTCTAAAACTTCTCTTGTGTCTGTATGAACTACAATGGTTGGTGGTCTGTGTCAATGACTGTTTCCTTCCCTAGAATGCAATGCTTCCATTGACAACATGCCTGCATAATGGAATACATTTATTTTTCGTAAGTGGGATACTTTAAGACTGTGTCAGAAAGTTTCTCACTGTGGTAAGCCACTGGATGCCCTTGCTGAGTAATAATTGCACCAATAGCATTGTTGGAGGCATATGTTTCAATCTAAAATGGTTGTTGGAGCTCTGGTAATGTGAGAACAGGTGTAGAGCAAGGGTGACGCTTCAACTCGAAAAACACCTTCTATTGGAGTTCATACCAAAAACTATTTCCTTTCACTCCACCCTTGGTGACTTGACTTAAAGGCCAAGTGATATGAGATAACCCCAACATGAACCCGCAGTAGAAATTTTCAAGACCAAGAAATATGTGGAGCTCTGTTAGAGTGGTTGGGGCTGGCAAATCAAGAATTAATTGTATCTTGGCTGGGTCCACATGCACACCCTTCTCATTAATGATGTACCCCAGATATTGAACGCAGGTCATGCCAAAAGTGCATTTCTCCAAATTGGCACATATATTTTGTTCTCGAGGGGTTTGAAGGACCTGTCAAATATGGCGGAGGTTTTCTTCCAAAATCTCACTGAAGATCAAGATGTCATCTAAATACACCACCACGAATGCATCTGTGAAGGGTCACAAGATGTCTTCCATCAATCTCCTGAAGGCTACGGGGGCATTCGCCAACCCAAAAGGCATTACCAACCATTCGGAAAGGCCCTCCTTTGATTTGAAGGCTATCTTCCACACATCGAAAGGCTTGATAGGCACCTGGCGATAACCAGACTTCAAGTCAATCTTGCTTAAATATTTGGCCCCCTTGAGCCAGTCCAGAAGGTCATCCATATATGAGATTGAGTACCTATTATAGATAGTGATCTTGTTTAGTGCCCGATAGTCAATACAGAGCCTTCATGTCCCATCCTTCTTCTGGTCCAATACAATCAGGCTCCCACAGGGTGATAATCATGGCATGATGTGCCCTTTCAGCAACAACCCTTGAATATTCCTCTTGATCTCATCATTCTCCTGAACAGAGCATCAATATATCAGTCCATTTGGTAGCGGAACGCCTGGGGTCAGATCGATGGAGTGCTCGACCTTATAGTGAAGAGGTACCCCTGTAGGTGAGGCAAAAATGTCTCTGTACTCCTCCATGACCTTGTCCATCTGCTGTTGTTGTGTGCAAGAGCCCTGTCTGGAATTCATCACCACAACCTTCTTCTTGTCCTAAGGGTGAATTATAAGGAAAAAAATATTGGTCTGTAAAATGATCATACTACATTACTTTGCAGTGATCAAAGAGATGGGAGTAGATGTAACTACCTCTGATATCCTGTACAACATATTTCCCAAAGTAATAATCATGGAGTGAGGTCTAGACTCATATACATCGTTCTACTTCCATAATTATGAGTGTCCTAATAATACATCACAAACTTCAAGAGGAGAAACATCACCTCATCTGTGAATGCCTTGATGTTGTAGGGAAGGAGACACTACTAGTTGATGCGGAGATCTTATCCTTGGTGAAGCCACCTAATGATGTACGACTATGAATGTGTTGTTGTCTATAGGCCCAACCACTTCATGACCTCTACTGAAATGAGGTTATTTTGGCTCCTGCTATCGACAATGAACTATAGTGAAGAACCTTTCACCTACACATGTGAGTGAAAGAGCCATTTCCCCTCCCTTGGATCTTCAAGTGCACTCTTTTGGATCTTGGTGGTGGCCATAATGGAACTGGGCTCTACATCAAGAATCTTATTCCCTTTTCCGTTCCCCTTGTTGGGTTCTGACTCAGAGTTGGAACATTCATTTGATTCGAAATCCAACATTCGTTTGATTTGAAAGTCTACAGCTCAACCACCAGTGACTGCTTGGCCTGACACTCACTTTTTCTCTGAGTGGAGCTCATATGGAACTCACACCATTTTCCCATGTCCTTCTTTATCTTCATGGTGTTGTTCTTTTCTTGAAGCTTTTTGGGTTTCCCTAGGTTACCCCACCTTGGCTTTGGCCTTTGTTCTATCGTTTGAGGGCACATTCTCCTTCCTTTGGATTCGTAGATCCAAAGTCTCGCTTCTTATTTTTAAACTTCTTCTCCATCTTGATAGAATATTAGTATGTCGTGTCAAGCAAGGACATGTACAGGAACTCCATCTCTTCCTTGATGTACTTGTGTAGACATCTGTCATACTTGAGTCAAAATTTCTGCTAAGAATATTTGATACCTAACTTCGTGTAGAGGGTATGGGAAACATTTGTGAAATTTGGCACATCTTTGTCCCTTCCCTGTTGTAGCATGGTCCACTTTATGTATTTATCTACATAGCTCTAAAAAGGGTAATATTGTTCCTTGATGGCATCTTAGAAAGAATCCCAAGTGGGTGTGGCTGAAAACAATGAGGATTCCATGTCGTCATTTTGTTTAGAGTAGGTTTCCAAATAGTCCTTGACATGTGAGGCGGCTTTGAGAAGTGCAAAAATAATCTTTTCCTGATTAGAAAGGTCATGAACTGAAAAATATACTTCCAACATATTCAACCATTTATCTATGGCATCCGCATCTATCTGATCGTCAAATAAAAAAATATTGAAGCTAACTTATACCTTAAAAGGAGTGGTGCCTCCAGAGTGGCTACTGGATAAATATGCATCGCTTGTGGATAGCCATCAAAGGATCCAGGAAAATTTATCCATCATCACATTCCTCTATTCGTTGAGGGCTTCCTTGACAAATATTTTGAAAGGATCTCCTACGCCCTCATATTTACTTTCTTTTTCCATGGGAGTCAGCCGAATTTTGCGAGCTTGGTCTTGCAAAGGTTCAACCAGATCAAGCCTTAACTCCTTATTGTTGGGTTGTGCTATATTCTTTCCATGACTAACCTACGTAGTTAATTGGGGGGTTATAAGTGGGGTTAAGCCCCCCCCCTTCATTGCATCGATTGTGTAGTAGGGGTGTCACAGGGGGGGCTGCAACCCCCCCTATCCGCGGGGTTTGAGGGGTGTAGGTAGCCCTCTTCTATCAGGTCTGGGGTAGCACCCTGGGAAATTTTTTTTTTTTTTGGACCCTATATTAGGTTGGGTGGACCTACCTATGGTTTTTGGTCTAGGGTTTTGGACATGATGGTTTTCGGTCCATGGTATTGGATGCTTTGGCATGCATAAATATGCATTGTAACATTAAAAGGAATATAATGAAAAGTCAAGCTAGTAGTCCTAGTTTTTGGATCCAAGGGAAAATCTCTGTGTATATGTGTCTTATGTGTTATGCTCTCGCATTTTTTATTTTCTGTGTTTTAGAATTCATATGCAGGTAATTTCTGTACAGGGTTGAAACCTACATTTGGTATTAGAGTTGTTTTGGCTTTAAGGGGATGCCTTTGTTGTTGAGGGGTCTCGCTCAGGCCTGTGGTAGACACTGTTTAGTGGGAGATTTGTGGGATCGATTATGGTGGTGAAAGAAGATGGCGAGTAGTGGAAAGATAGAGATCGATAAATTTAATGGTAAGAGTTTGAGTTATGGAAACTCAAGATGGAGGATCTATTGGTGGATAAAGATCAGTCGATTGCAGTAGATCCAGATACTAAACCAACGGGAGTGTTTGATGAAGAATGGAAGAAGTTGGACCTAAAGGCAAAGAGCACAATACAATTGTGTGTCTTAGATTTAGTATTGCTGAATGTATCAGGGGAAGCTACGGCGAAGGCTTTGTGGGACAAGTTAGGGACTTTGTACCAATCTAAGTCTCTGGTGAATAAATTTTTCCTACGGAAAAATTTGTATAACCTAAGGATGAAAGATGCAGACTTAGTGACAGAGCATCTGAATGCATTTAATACTATGGTAAGTCAATTATTATCTATTGATATTAAAATTTTAGATGAAGATAAGTGCATCAGTTTGTTGTGTTCTATACCAAATTTGTGGGATATTTTGGTTATTGCAATAGGTAGCAATGAAACTTCCTTGAAGTTTGATGAAATAGACTCATCCTTACTGATGGAGGAGTTGAGATGGAAAAGTACGGAGAGCCAGAATGGTGATGCCTTGTTTTTATGAGGACGGTCCCAGAACAGAAACAAAAATAAGTCATCGAGTGGGAGATATAAATCTAGAGGGAGATCTAAATCTCTAGGAAAACCTGTAAAGGTGTTGTGCTAGAAATGAAGAAAGGAAGGGCACGACAAAAGGGATTGTAAATCTAAAGCACCTAACAAAGGAAAGGAATCTGATGATGCTTCTTCTGCAAAGGCCAGAACCACCTCAGATGAAGGTGAGGATGTGTACTTGGCTTCTTCAAGTACACATGTGGATCATGAGGCATGGTTGATTGACTCAGGTGCATCCTTTAACTTCACTCCCCATAGAGAGTGGTTCTGCGAGTATGATAAATACGATGGTGTTGATGTCTTATTAGGGGATGATAGAAAGGCTAGAATTTTTGGTCGTAGAAAAGTAAAGTTGAAGTTGCAAGGTGGAAGGGTTAGAACACTTCCAGGTGTTTTGCATATTCCTGCATTAGCTAGAAATCTACTTTCTATAAGCAAGTTGGATGATGTAGGTGTAAAAACAGTGTTCAAGAAGGATACTTGCAAGATTGTTTGAGGAGCACTAGTATTGATGCGGGGAGTTCAGGCTAGAACTATGTACATGTTGCAAGGTAGCACTGTTGTTGATGGGTGCAATGGTTCTGTGGTTCCTAAAAGTGGAGCAGAAAATCTAGTGGTCTCTAGAGAGAAGACCATGCTATGGCATCAAAGGCTTGGAAATATTGGAGAGAAGGACCTTCAAATACTTCATGGTAAAGGTATGGTAGAAGGTATGAGTAATAGCTCTCTAGATTTTTATTTCTGTGAAAATTGTGTATATGGGAAGCAGAATCAGGTGAGTTTCCCCTTTAGTGGTAAAAGGGAAAAATAGATATTAGAGCTTGTGCACAGTGATGTGTTTGGACCTATGAAGGTTCCATCACTGGGTAAGTTTGTGTACTATGTATCATTTATAGAATACTTCTCAAGGAATACATGGATATATTTCCTTAAGAATAAATCTGAAGTCTTTAACAGGTTTAAGGAATTTAAGGCTCTAATGGAAAACTGGACAGAGAAGATGATAAAGGTGTTGAGGACAGATAATGGTGGAGAGTTTTGCAGTAAGGATTTTGAAGAATTCTGTAAGAAGTGTGGTATAGAATGGAAGAAGACTACTCCATATACACCTTAGCAAAATGGGTTTGTAGAAATAATGAACAAGATGTTGATGGAAAGGGCAAGAAGCATGCTTAGTGGTGCCAGGTTAGGATAGGAATTCTGGGCAGAGGCAGTGGAGACAGCATGTTACTTGGTCAACAGATCACCTTCATCAGCGTTGGAGGATAAGACACCACAAGAGGTATGGAATGGTAAGACACGTTCTCTTTCACATCTTAAGGTATTTGGATGTGATGCATATGCACGTGTTCCAAAGGAGAAAGGAACCAAGTTGGATAGTAAATCTAAAAAGTGCATCTTTATTGGGTATAACGATGATTTAAAGGATTATAAGCTTTGGAACCCAGCAATAAGGAAGGTTGTGTATAGCTGAGATGTGGTGTTCAGAGAGGTGAAATATTTTGAATTAGTGACCGGAGAATCCACAGTATGAACATTTTTATGCCAACGTTTCAAATCCCAAATGGGATCCATCATCAGGACTTAAGAATGATGATTAAAAGATGAGCTGCTTTAGAGAATAAATACTAATGAGGAAAAAAATCTTCCGGATTAGCACCCTGTCGGCTGGGAAATTTTTATTAATTTTATTTTATTAGTTTTTATTAATTTTTATTAATTTAATTAATTTATTTTTATTTTATTATTCTTATTTAATTTTTTTTATTTAATTTAATTAAAATAAATAAAATTGTTAAATTAATTCAATTTTATTTATTTTATTTAAAAATAAATAAAATTGGTTAAATTAGTCAATTTATTTAATTAATTAAATAATAAATTATTAATTTTATATTTTAATTTTATTAAATTTAATTAAATGAATAAAATTATAAATCAATTTATTTGATTATTATTAATATAATTTTACTAATTTAATTTTATTAATTTTTATTATTTTATTTTATTAATTTTATTATTAATTATGAAACATTATTAATTTAATTTTATTAATTTTTATTAATTTACTTATATTAATTTTAAATTTGCTATAATTATAAACCCTAATAATTAATTAGGTTTTAATTTATTAATTATGATTTCATTAATTTAATTAATATGATAATAAATATATTAATTTATATATATAAAATTCATATTAATTAATTTATGATTAATTATAATTAATTTAATATGATAGTTAATATATTAATTAATATATAGGGATTCATATATTATTGTATTTTAAGGTTAATTATTATATATTTGATAATATTAAAATAGGGTTATTAGAATATTTTACCTGCTTAACTACTGTACCTGGGATGAGTTTGCGATCTTGATTCCTTGATCAAGGGAAGCCAGCTCCCGCTAATCTCCATAGCATTCTCTCTGTTCAGATTATGAGGATGCTTGATAATTTCAAGCGCTTCTCTGATCTTTCGTCTCTGTTGCTGCTCCTCCCTTGCGATAATTGATGTTGTTTCCAGGCATATATGGTGCTTAGTCTTTGCGGAGTGCTCTACCAAGGCTGAAGTACGAGTTCTTTCATTCTTAATATCAGCGCCATGTTCCTTGAGCCTTGTCTGGAGGGAGCAACCTGTTTCACCAATGTAGCTTTTTTCCACATGAACAGTCTATTTTATAGACTCCTTTGAGTTTATGCTTGCCAATATCATCTTTTACAGACTTCAAACCTTGCCTAATCGTTCCAGGGGCTGATAAATGCGTGATGATGTTTTTCTTCCTTAGGATTTTAGCGATTTTGTCTGTAACTCCATGGATATAAGGTAGAAAAACTTTACCACCCTGAGGCTAGTCTTGAGCCTTAGGTTCCTGAGATAACAAATTCCTTTTGGCTTTCTCTATGGCTCTTTTAATCTCTTGCTCTTTGTAGCCTATGCTCTTAAAGGTTGAAACCAAATGCTTCTTTTCTTCGTTCAGATGCTCTGAGTCAGAGATTCGAAAGGCTCTGATAGCAAGGGTGTTTAGAACCCCAAACTTCTGGGCTAGGTGATGTTGGGATTCGACATGGAGGTAACTTTCTGTGTGGGTTGACTTTCTGAAAACTTTATGCCCTAAAGAGCCATCCTCCTTTCTGATGATTAGAACGTCTAAAAATGGGATGCTCATGTTTTCCTCCAGTTCCATCGTAAATTTTGTTTCTGGAGAGATAGAATTTAGGTGAATGAAAAACTTGCCAAGCTCCGGTTTACCATGAGTCCATTTTATATTTGTATCATCGAAAAATCGCTTCCACCAGGTTGGTTTTAAAGGATATGATTCAAGGGCCTTCTTTTCAAAGTATTCCATGTATAGGTTGGCTACGATCGGTGAGAGGGGAGATCCCATTGCCACATCAGATGTCTGCTCATAAAATATTCCCTGGAAGGTGAACACAGTTGACCTTAAGCAGATTTCAGCCAATTTTGCAGTCCCTGGATTAGTAACATCTTTTATAACCTGAATGGCCTCATCAAGAGGAATCTTGGTGAATAAGGAAACCACGTCAAAGCTAACAAGGATGTCATCACGCTCAATCCTTTCATTTTTAATGAGATTTACAAAGTCCTGGGAGTCTTTCATGAAGGAATCAGTGTTACCGACAAGGGGTTTAAGAATTTTAGCAACATACTTAGAAAGTTCATAGGTTGGGGAGCCAATAGTATTTACTATTGGTCTAAGGGGGACCCCTTCTTTATGGATCTTGGGTAATCCATAGATTCTAGGGATAGATTCTCAGGAAGGGATTAATTTCTTTTTTATTTTATCGTCAAGGTTGGAATCTGAGATGATCTTTTTAACATCCTTCATGATTTTGGGGATGGGATTACTGTTCAGCTTCTTATAACTGCCACATTTTAGGTGCTCATTCATTTTCCTTACAAAGTCTTCTTTATCCAAGATGACTGCTGCTCCTCGTTTGTCTTCCTTAAGAACCACAATCTTGTCATTGCTCCGCAAGGATTTGAAGGCCTTTTGTTCTTCTTTACTCAGGTTGCTTTTGGGGGTTTTGGCTTTCCTCATGATGAGAGAAAATTCTTGTCTCAACACTTCTTTTTCATCTAAAGGAAGGTTATTAATCCCATCTTCTATGCTACATATCATCTTTTCAATAGGAAGGTTTTTAGGAGTCACTGCAAACCTCATACCTTTGCTGAGGACGTTAATGACTTGAGGATCTAATTCCTGGGAAGACAGATTGACCACTTTTCTTTTTAATTTTGACTCACAGTTTTTAGCTGAAGAATGATTACAGTTGCCCTTTCCATTGTCTAAGCCATGAATATGCGTACCACCATTAAAGCCATTGACTAAATCATGAGCACAATCCTGCGCCCTATCTAGCCTGATGTTGACTAAATAGTCATCTGTGTTGTGCGTGCTGTCAGTGCTATCAGTGTTAATTATGTCGTTTTTTAATTTGTGCACCTCACTAGCGCTGTTTATATATCCATCGTGCTGCAAAACCTCCTTAACACCGCTCACGTTTTGCGGATTAACAAAGCTATTGTATTTATGAAAATTAATAGCGCTATCCGAAACGTGGTTCATATATCTAGTGTGCTATAACTCATTAACACTGCCCACATTTTGTGGATTAACAAAGCTATCTGATGAAACGTGGTCTATTGCTTTGTTACCAGAGTTGTGAGTGTTCAACGCATTTTGTGTGCTGCCTATACATCCAGCGTGCTTCAAAATATGTTTAGTTAAACATGAAGTCCAACCAAAGGAACTTGACAAGATAGAGTTTGATCCAAAGGAGGAAGAATCAGACTCTACAGCAGAGGAGGAATCAGAAGATGAAGAGCCACAAAATCCGAGTGTAAGAAGATTAGTTAGAGAAAGAAGGAAGCCAAAAAGGTATAGTCCATCTACTTTATGTTCAAATTTTTCTTTATCTATTACTGATGATGATCCCAAAACTTTGAAGGAAGCAATAGATTCAGAGGATGGAAAACTCTGGAAAGAGACCATGGTTGATGAAATGGTATCTTTGCACAAAAATGAGGCTTGGGATCTGGTGGACTTGCTAGCTGGAAGGAAACCCATTAGCAACAAATGGATGTTCAAGAAGAATACAAATGTAGAAGGAAAGGTGGAGAAATACAAAGCTCGGTTGGTAGCAAAATTTTATTCCGAAGTGTCAGGAATTGATTTTGGTGATAATTTTTCTCCTGTTGCCAATGTAACTTCTATTAGATTACTTTATCTGTTGCTGCTACTTTTGATTTTGAGGTAGAATAGATGGATGTGAAGACAAAATTTCTTCATGGGGATCTGGAAGAGGAGATATACATGAAGCAACCTAAAGGCTTTGTGGTGAAGGGTAAGAAAGAACTAGTATGCAAGTTAAAGAAGTCTCTGTATGGGTTAAAATAGTCACCAATGACATGGTATCAGAAATTTGATACATTTATATGGGGACTTGGATTCACCAAAAGCAAAGCAGATCACTGTGTGTATTTTAAATTAATTGGTGACCATGTTATTTATCTAGTCTTGTATGTGGATGATATGTTGCTGGTTGGAAATGACAAAGAAATTATATAGGATTTGAAGACCCAATTGTCCTCCAAATTCAACATGAAAGATATTTGTGTTGCAAACTATATTTTGGACATGGAAATAAAAAGAGATCAGGCAAAGAGAAAGCTCTTATTAAACTAGAGGAAGTATGTCGTTACAATACTATAGAGGTTTACTATGCAAGATAGTAAACTGGTGAAGGTTCCTATACCTGTAGGTGTAAATTTATCTGTTGAACAGTGTCCCAAGGCATAAGAAGAGGAAGAGGATATGTCCCGTGTTCCATATGCAAGTGCAGTCTGTATCCTGATGTATGCAATGGTTTGCACTAGACCAAACATTGCACATGCAATGGGAGTATTGAGTAGGTTTATGCCAAAATTAGGGAAGGAGCATTGGAAAACAGTGAAGCGGGTTTTCAGATATTTTTGTGGCACTAGTGATTATGGTTTGTGCTAACAAGGAAGACTAGGATTGGACAGAGTTTTGGATATCTGGGGCTTTGTTGATGCAGACTAGGTTGGAGATTTGGATCAAAGAATATCTACAAGTAGGTATGTGTTTAACCTATTTGGAGGTGTAGTCAGTTGGATGAGTAAGAAACAATCTATAGTGGCACTATCAACTACAGAGGCAGAATACATGGAACCCACTCATGCAAGCAAGGAAGCAGTTTGGTTGCAGGGATTGTGTTCAAGTACGGGTTTAGTACAGGGAGCTATAAGGATAGACTATGATAGCCAAAGTGCAATTTTCTTGGCAAAGAACCATGATTATCATTCAAAGACAAAGCACATTGATGTCCAGTATCACTTTGTGATGGATATGATAGAAGACAAAAAGGTGTTGCTGGTAAAGGTGTACACTTTGAAGAATATTGCAGATGCATTGACAAAATATATGAGCTCCGAGAAGTTCTCCTGGTGTAGAAAAACAATGTGCATTTCAGGATTTGAAAAATGTCTAAGCTCTCCTATGGCCCCTTGTGGAAAGAAAAAAACAAGTGGAAGAATGTTGGGTTGTGTTATATTCTTTCCACAACTAACCTATGTGGACCCTATATTAGGTTGGGCGGACCTACCTATGGTTTTCCATCCATGGTTTTGGATGCGATGGTTTTCGGTCCATGGTATTGGATGCTTCAGCATGTATAAATATCTACTGTAACATTCAAAGGAATATAATGAAAAGTCAAGATAGTAGTCTTGGTTTTGGGATCCAGGGGAAAATATCTATGTATATGTGTTTTATGCGTTATGCTCTCGCATTGTTTATTTTCCATGTTTTAGAATTCGTATGCAGGAAATTTCTATATGGGGTTCAAACCTACACTTATATCGTGACCTCGTTGGGGACATGTAAAGAAAAAATTAGAAAGAGAAGACCACTCTAATACCACTAACTTGAACATAAACAAGAATGAAAAAAATTACACATATAACCATAAATATAGAAATGCAGTAGAAATAACACTTCATTTTATTAATATCAGAATACTAAAATATGCTTGCATACAGAATGAAAATAAAATAGCTTGGGCAATGGTAGCCTGTCTTTGAGAAGAGATGTGGTAGCTACATGCCTCTGAAATGTGTTACAATGAGGCTCAATGGTCTATTTATTATTGACAAATAATGGAAAACCCTAAACATTAAGAAACCTAACACTAGGAGATGAATAACCAAAATTGTGGGCCTCCTTTGGGTAAATTGGTACATCAACTTCCCAAGGTCATAACTTTGGCATATGATATTCGTTTGGCTATCATAATACCTCATTTGGAAGATCTCAAATAACAGGCCAAAAACAAATTGAAAATATAGATTGAGACATTTTCAATCTCTCCATCTTCACTAAAAACATTGTTTAGAGCCTTAAAAAGGCTCTGGAAGTTAAGGATCCGAAAAAAATATCAAAAATAGTAAATTGTGCTACAATTAAAGAAACCAAAAAACTAAAAGAGACAGGGTTGGGGGTCCAAGTGGAATAGGTGGGTTGCCACCACTATCCACCTGAATTTTCCCCTCCCCCCAGGAAGAAATGGTCCCCATTGCATTGAATGCCTCAATAAGATGGGGAAACTTCTACTGAACTTTGTCCCTTGTGAGCCACTTGCCTTGGTGAAGGAGTTGGCCAGCTTTGACAATGTGATACAGTTGGATATTCTGCTTGCAAGGGTTCTTGATCTAGGTGTCCATGATCCAATTGGTTGTGGCTTGTTCCATGTAGTATGGTTTTAGCTTTGTTGGTGTGAGTTGTTCTACAACTTCTCTTGTGTCTGTATGAACTATAGGGGTCAGTGGTCTGTGTGGATGACCATTTCCTTCCCCATAATGTAATGCTTCCATTAACGACATGCCTTCACAGCAGGACACATTTCATTTTCGTAACTGGGATAATTTTGGATTGTGTGTGAAAGTATCTCACTATGGTAAGCCATTGGATGCCCCTGTTGAGTAAGAACTACACCAATAGCATAGTTAGAGACATATGTCTTAATCTGAAATGTTTTTTGCGTGTCTAGTAATGTGAGAATGGGTGCGGAGGAGAGGTGATGCTTCAACCTCGAAAACGCCTTTTATTGGGGTTCGAACCAAAAATAATAAAAAATAAAAAAGTCTTTCACTCCACACTTGATGACTTGAATTAAAGGCCAAGTGATATAAGAGAACCCCAACAAGAACCTATAGTAGAAATTGGCAAGACGCAGAAAGCTACAGAGCTTTGTTAGAGTGGTTGCAGCTGGCCAATCCCGAATGATTTGTATCTTGGTTGGGTCAACATGAAAACTATGTTCATCAATGATGTACCCCAGATATTGAACCTTGATCATGCCAAAATTGCATTTATACAAATTTGCACATAACTTGTATTGTCTCAAGGTTTGAAGGACCTGTCAAATATGGCGGAGGTGCTCTTCCCAAATCTAGTTGAAAGATCAAGATGTCATCTAAATACACCACCACAAATGCACTGGTGAAGGTTCATAAGATGTTGTCCATCAATCTCATGATGGTTGCGGGGGAATTTGTCAACCCGAAAGTCATGACCAACCATTCAAAAAGGCCCTCCTTGCATTTGAAGGTAGGCTTCCTCACATCGTTGTGTTCGATAGGCACCTAATGATAACCAGACTTCAAGTCATTGTTGATGAAATATTTGGCCCCCTTGAGCTGGTTCAAATGGTCATCAATTCGTGGCATTAGGTACCTATTCCGGATAGTGATCTTGTTCAGTGCCCAATAGTTAATATAGAGCCTCCAAGTCCCATCCTACTTCTGTACCAATACAATCCGGCTCCCATAGGGTGTTGAGCTTCACCTGATGTGCCCTTTATGCAACAACTTCTAAATCTACCTCTTGATCTCATCATTCTCCAGAATAGAGCATTGATATATCGGTCCATTAGGTAGCGTGTGATGAGAATCAGATCAATGGAGTGCTTGACTTGATAGTGTAGAGGTACCCGTCTAGGTGAGTTGAAAATGTCCATGTACTCCTCCATGACCTTGTCCATCTGTTGCTGTTGTGTGAAGGGTCCCTGTTTGGAAGTCGTGGTCACAACATTATTCTTGCCCTCAGGGTGAATCATAAGGAAAACATATTTCCTCATCTGGGAAATGCTTTTACTACATTACTTTGCAGTGATCAAAGTGATGGTAGTAGGTGGGGCTACCTCTGGTATGCTGTACAAATTATTTCCTAAAGTAATAATCATAGTGCAAGGTATAGACTCATATACATCATGTCAGTTCCATAAGTATGGTTGTACTAATAATATATCACAAACTTCAATAAGAGAAACTTCAAACACTACCTCCTTTGTGAAGGGCTTAATGCTATAGGGAAGGTGACACTACTAGCTGATGTGGAGATCTTGTACTTGGTGAAACCACCTAATGGTGTACGGCTGCAGATATCCTATCATCGATAAGCCCAACTGATTCATAACCTCTATTGAATTGAGGTTCTTTTTGCTCCCACTGTCGAATGAATTGTAGCGGAGAACCTTTCACCCACATTTGTGAGTGGAAGAGGCATTCCCCCTCCTCTAGATCTTTAGGATCATTCTTCTAGATCTTGGTGGTGGCCGTGGTGGCACTGGGCTCTATATCAATGATCTGGTTCCCTTCTTCATTCTCCTTGTCAAGTTTTGACTCAGAGTCGAAACATGAGTCTGATTTAGAAGACTTCAGCTCGGCCACCAGTGATTGCTTGGCTTGACACTCACTTGTGTTGTGAGTGGAGCTCTTATGGAACTCACACCATTTTCCCGTGTCCTTATTTGTCTTCGTGATGATTTTCTTTGCTTGCATCTTTAGTGGGTTGTCTTGGGTTGCCCCACCTTGGATTTTTCCTTTGCTCTATGGTTTGGGGGCACCTTTTCCCTACTTCAGATTCGCAAATCCAAATTCTCGTTTCTTCTCATTAAAATTATGTTCTATCTTGACAGTGTATCGGTATGCCATGCCAAGCGAGGATATGTCTAAGAACTCCATATTATCCTAGATGCACTTGTGTAGATAGCCACGGTACTTGAGTACTAAATGTTGCTCATAATCCTTGATACCCAACTTCACGCGGAGGTTATGGAAAAAATTTGTGAACTCCAGCACATCTTGGTCCCTTCCCTGTCATAGTGTGGTCCACTACAGGGTAATATGTTTCCTTGATGGCATCTCAAAAATAATCCCAAGTTGGTGTGACTAAAAACAATGAGTATTCCCTCTCGTCCTTTTGTTCACAGCATGTTTTCCACCAGTCCTTGACGTGTAAGGAAAATTTGAGAACTGCAAAAGTAATATTTTCATAATTGGAAAAAGTTATGAACTGAAAAGTATCCTTCTAACATATTCAACCATTTATCTATGATGTCTCCATTTATCTAACCCTCAAATATGGAAATATCGAAGTTAACTTGCACCTCAAAAGGAGTGGTGCGTCCAGAGTGGCTGCAGGATGAAGATGCATCATCTATGGGTAGTCATCGAAGGATCTGGGAAAATTTATCCATCATCATGTTCCTCTATTTCTCAAGGGCATCCTCAAGCAATATTTTGAAAGGATCTCCTGCCCCCTCGGGGTTTACGAGGCTAGACTTGAAAAGCTTCAACCAGATCAAGTCCTAACTCCTTCTATCCTCACCTCGTTGGGGAGATGCAAAGAAAATTAGAGAAAGAGAAGACTGATTTGATACCACTGATCCAAACTTAAATAGGAATGCAACCAATTACACATATAACCACAAATACAAAAATGTAGCTACAATAACACTTCATTTCATTAATATCATCATACTAAAATATGCTTACAAATAGAATAGAAATAAACTAGCTTGGGTGATGGTAGCGTATCTCTGAGAAGAGATGTGGTGGCTACATGCATCTGAACTATGTTATAATGAGACTCAAAGGCCTATTTATTATTGAGAAACAATGGAAAACCCTAATATCCAAAAACCTAACCCTAGGAGGTGAAGTGCCAAAATTGTGGGCCCCATTTGGGTAAATTGGTACATCAACTTCCTGGGATCGTAACTTTGCCATATGTTATCCATTTGGCTATCATAATACCTCGCTTCGAAGATCTCAAAGAGGAGGCCAAAAAAAAAACAAGCAAGCCAATTTGGGATGTTTTTGGTCTTCCCGTTTTCCCTAAAAACATTGTTTAGGGCCTCAAAATGGCTCTAGAAGTTCACGACCTAAAAAACTACCGAAATTAATAAATTGTGCTATAATTAAGCAAACTGAAAAACTAAAAGAGACAGTGTTGAGGGTCCAAGTAGAATAAGTGGGTGGCCACCAATATCCACCTGGATCATTCCTCCCCCTTTAGGAAGCAATGGTTCCGATTGCATTGAGTGCCTCCAAGAGATGGGGAAATTTCTATTGAACTTGGTCCCTAGTAAACCACTTACGTCAATAAAGGAGTTGGCCAGCTTAGACAACTCGATATAGTTTTTTCTTCTATTAGCGATTATTCTTGATTTGTGTGTCCATGATCTGATCAGTTGTGGCCTATTCCATGCAGTATGGGTTTACCTCTACTGTGGTGAGCTATTATGCAACTTCCCTTGTGTCTGTGTGAACTGCAGGGGTCAGTGGTGTGTGTGGATGATCGTTTCTTTCCCCATAATGTAATTCTTCCATTGATGACATGCCTGCACAATGGAATACATTTCTTTGTTGTAAGTGGGATACATTCAGACTATGTTTGAAATTGTCTCACTATGGTAAGCCATTGGATGCCCCTGCTAAGTAATAAATACAACAATAACATAGTCGGAGGTGTCTGTCTCAGCTCAAATGGTTGTTGTAGGTCTAGTAATGTGTGCTCTGGTGCAGAGAAGAGGCCATGTTTCAACTTGAAATATGCCTTCTATTGGTGTCCGAACTGAAAAAAAATTCCTTTTGCTACGCCCTTGGTGACTTAAATTAAATACCAAGTGATATGACAGAACCCCAACACGAACATGCAGTAGAAATTGGCAAGACCCAGAAAGTTGTGGAGCTCTATTAGAGTGGTTGTGGATGGCCAATCCCGAATGACTTGTATCTTGGCTGGGTCCACATGCACACACTGCACATCAATGATGTACCCCAGATATTGAACATAGGTCATGAAAAAATTGCATTTCTCCAAATTGACACACAACTTGTGTTGTCACAGGGTTTGAAGTACTACTCAAATATGGAGGAGGTGCTCTTCCCAATTCTAGCTGAAGATCAAGATGTCATCTAAATACACCACCATGAATTCATTGGTGAAGGATCTCAATATGTCGTCCATCAATATCATGAAGTTTGTGGGGGCATTCATCAACCCAAAAGCCATAACCAACCATTCGAAAAGGCCCTCCTTGGATTTGAAGGTAGTCTTCCACACATCATATGGTTTGATAGGGACCTAGTGATAACTGGACTTCAAGTCAATCTTTATAAAATATTTGGCTCCCTTGAGCTGGTCCAGAAGCTCATCGATCCATGTGATTGGGTACCTATTTTGGACAGTGATCTTGTTCAGTGCCCGATAGTCAATACAAATCCTCTAGGTCCCATCCTTCTTCTATCCAAATACGATTGGGCTCCCACAAAGTGATGATCTAGGCCTAATGTGCCCTTTCTACAAAAACTCCTGAATTTGCCTCTTGATCTCATCATTCTCCAAAACAGAGCGTCGATAGATCAACCCATTCAGTAGCATTGTGCCCATGGTCAAATTGATGGAGTGATTAACCTGACAGTGTATATGTACCCCTATAACTGAGGCGTAAATGTCCCTGTAAACCTCCATGTCATTGTCCATTTGATGTTGCTGTGCATGGGAGCCCTATCTAGAATTCATTGCCACAACTTTCTTCTTTCCCTTAGGGTGAATCATAAGGAAAAAAAATTTCCTGGTCTAGGAAATGACCTTAATACTTTGCTTTGCATCGATCAAAGAGATTGTAGTAGGTGGGGCTACCTTTGGTATCGTGAACAACGTATTGCCCAATGTAATAATCACATAGTGGGGCCTAAACTCATATACAACATGATGCTTGTACAAGTATGGTTGTCCTAATAATACATCACAAACTGCAAGAGGAGCAACATCACACAATAACTCATATGTGAAGGGCTTGATGTTGTAGGAAAGGAAATATTGTTGCTTGATGCACAAATGTCGTGCTTGGTGAAGCCACCAAATGGTGTACACCTGTGCATGTGTTATCATTGGTAGGACCAACCACTTCACAACCTCTTCTGAAATTATGTTATTTTGGCTCTCATTGTCAAAAATGAACTGCAACAAAGAACGTTTCACCCACATCTATGAGTGGGAGAGGAGTTCCCCGTCTCGATCTTCATGCTCATTCTTCTAGATCTTAGTGGTGGTCATGGTGGCACTAGGCTCTATATCGATGATATGCTTCCCTTTTTCATTCCCCTTGTTGGATTCTAACACAAAGTTAGGAAACATGTGTCTAATTCTGAAGCCTTAAGCTCAGCCACTAGTGATTGCTTGGCCCGACACTAACTTGTGTTATAAGTGGAGCTCTTATGGAACTCACACCATTTTCTCGAGTCATTCTTTGTCTTCATGGTGCTGTTGTTTTGCTTGCAGCTTTGGCGAGTTGTCCTGGGTCACCCTGCCTTGGCTTTGGCCATTGCTTTGTGGTTTGGGGACACCTTTTCCTCGCTTCAGATTTGGAGATTCAATGTCTTGCTTCTTTTGTTTAAACTTCTACTCAATCTTAACAACGTATCGGTATGTCATATCATGCAAGGAGATGTCTAGGAACTCCATCTCGTTCTAGATGTACTTGTGTAGATAGTCACAGTACTTGAGTGCCAAATTCCACTAAGAAGCCATGATACCCAACTTCGTGTGGAGGGTATGGAAAACATTTGTGAACTCTCACACATCTTGGTCCCTTCCCTGCCATAGTGTGGTCCACTTTATGTATTTATCTTCATAGCTCCTGACAGTGTAATATTATTCCTTATGGTGTCCTAGAAAGAATTCCAAGTGGGTGCATCTAAAAATAGTGAGGATTCCCTCATGTCCTATTGTTCATAATAGGTTTCCCACTAGGCCTTGATGTGTGGGGTAGCTTTCAGAAGTGAAAAAGTAATATTCTCCCGATTGGAAAAGTCATGAACTAAAAAATATCCTTCCAACAAATTCAACCATTTATCTATGACATCTACATCTATCTGACTATCAAATATGGGAATATCGAAGTTAAATTGTACCCTAAAGGGACTAGCACCTCCAGAGTGGCTATTGAATGAAGATGTGTCGGTTGTGGGTAGTTGTCGAAGCACCTAGGAAATGTTATGCATCATCGTGTCCCTTTGTCGCTCAAGGGTTTCCTCAAGCAATATTTTCAAAGTATCTCCTGCTCCCTCGTCTTTCTTTTCTTTTACCATGGGAGGCCATTGGGATTCGTGAGGCTAGTATTGCAAAGGTTCAACCAGATCGAGCCCTAACTTCTTATACCCTGACCTCATTGGGGACATGCAAAGAAAAATAGAGAAAGAGAAGATCGCTCTAATACCACTGGTCAGAGCTTAAACAAGAAAACAAAAAATTACACATATAACAATAAATACATAAATTTAGCAGAAATAACACTTCATTTCATTAATATCAGAATACTAAAATATGCTTACAAATGGAATGAAAATAAACTAGCTTAAACAATGATAGTTTTTCTCTGAGAAGAGATGTGGTGTCTACATGCCTTTGGACTATGTTACAATGAGTTTCAAAGGCATATTTATTATTTAGAAATAATGGAAAACCCTAAACATCTAAAAACCTAACCCTAGGAGATGAAGCACCAAAATTATGAGCCCCGTTTGGGTAAATTGGTACGTTGTAACTTTGGCATATGATCTCCCTTTCAGTATCCTAATACTTCGTTTCGAAGATCATTGTTTTCCCTGAAAATGTTGTTTAGGGCCTTAAAATGACTATATAAGTTTAGGACCTGAAAAACGGCCAAAAAAAGTAAATTATGCTACAATTAAGGAAATCGAAAAACTGAAAGAGACAGTGTTGGGGATCCAAGTGGAATAGGTGGGTGGTTACCATTTAAAACTTAGATCATTACTCCTCCCATAGGAAGCAATAGTCCCCATTGTGTTGAACAACTCCATGAGATGAGGAAACTTCTACTGAACTTGGTCCTTGGTGAGCCACTTGCCTTGATTAAGGATTGGATAGATTTTACAACCCAATATAGTTGGATCTTCTATTGGTGAGTGTTCTTGATCTGTGTGTCCATGATCCGATCAGTTGCATCTTGTTCCATGCAGTCAGAGTTTATCTCTATTGGTGTGAGTTGTTCTACAACTTCTCTTGTGTTTGTATGAACTAGAGGGGTCAGTGGTCTTTGTGGATGACCGTTTCCTTCCCTAGAAATTAATGCTTCCATTGACGACATGCCTACACAATGGAATACATTTCTTTTTCATAAGTGAGATACATTCAGACTGTGTTTAAAACTATATCATTGTGGTAAGCCACTGGATGCCCCTGCTGAGTAATAATTGCATGATTAGAATAGTCAGAGGTGTCTATCCCAATCTCAAATGGTTTCTGTAGGTCTGGAAATGTGAGTACTGGTGCAGAAAAGAGATGATGCTTCAACTCAAAAAACACCTTCTATTGGTGTTCAAACCAAAAAAACTTTTCTTTTGCTCCATCCTTGGTGGCTTTACTTAAAGGCCAAGTGGTATGAGAGAACCCCAACACAAACCTACAGTAGAAATTAGCAAGAGCCAGAAATTTGTGGAGCTCTGTTAAAGTGGTTAGGGCTAGCCAATCTTGAATGACTTGTATCTTGGCTTAGTCCACATGCACACCCTACTCATCACTGATGTACCCCATATATTGAACTTGGGTCATGCCGAAATTGCATTTCTCCAAATTGGGACACAACTTGTGTTGTCATAGGGTTTGAAGGACCTGTCGAATATGGTGAAGGTGCTCTTTCAAACTTTGGATAAAGATAAAGATGTCATCTAAGTACACCACAACGAATGGATTTTAGATGGGTCACAAGATGTTGTCCATCAATATCATGAAGCTTGCAAGGGCATTCATCAACCTGAAAGGCATGACCAACCATTTGAAAGGGCCCTCCTTAGATTTCAAGGTAGTCTTCCACACATCAAAGGGTTTGATTGGCACCTAGTGATAACCTAACGTCATGTCAATCTTACTAAAATATTTGGTCCCCTTCAGCAAGACCAGAAGGTCATCATTCCATGGGATTGGGTATCTATTTTGGACATTGGTCTTGTTCAATGCTTGATATTCAATATAGAGCATCCATGTCTCATCCTTCTTTTTTACCAATACAATCGAGCTACGACTGGGTGGTGAGATTGGCCTGATGTGCACCTTCCGCAACAACTCTTGAATCTTCCTCTTGATCTCATCATTCTCCTGAACAGTACACCAATAGACTAGTTCATTGGGTAGCGATGCTCCCAAGGTTAGATCAATGGAGTGCTTGACCTGACAGTGCATAGGTATCCATGTAGGTTAGGCGAAAATGTCCCTATACTCCCCCACGACCTTGTCCATCTTTTGTTGTTGTGTGAAGGAGACCTGTCTGGAAATCGTGGCCACAACCTTCCTCTTTTCTTCAGGGAGAGTCATAAGGAAAACAAATTTTCTGGGTTGGGAAATGAGATTACTTCATTTCTTTGCAGTGATCGAAGAGATGGTCATAGGCGGGGCTACCTCTAGTATCTTGTAAACCTTATTGCCTAAAGTAATAATCACAGAGAAATCTCTAGACTCATATATAGCATGTCGCTTTCACAAGTATGGTTGTCCTAATAATAAATCACAAACTTCAAGAGGAGAAACATCACACAATACCTTATCCGTGAAGGTCTTGATACTGTAGGGAAGGAGACACTACTAGCTGACGTGGAGATATCGTCCTTGGTAAACCCTTCGATGGTGTACGACTGCAGATGTGTTGTCATCAGTAGGCCCAACCGATTGACGACCTCTACTGACATTAGGTTCTTTTGGCTCTAGTTGTCGATAATGAACTCTAGTAGAGAACATTTCACCCACATGTGTGAGTGGAAGAGGCATTCCCCCTCATCTAGATCTTTAGGCTCATCCTTCTAGACCTTGTTGGTGGACACGGTTGCATTGTGCTCTGCATCAATGATATGCTTCCCTTTGTCATTCACCTTGTCAGGATCTAACACAGAGTCAGAACATGCATTTGATTCGGAATCCTTTAGCTTGGCCACCAGTAACTGCTTGGCCTGACACTCACTTGTGTTGTGAGTGGAGCTCTTATATAAATCGCACCATTTTCCCATGTCCTCTTTGTCTATTTGGCGCGTTGTCCTAGGTCACCCTGCCTTGGCTTTGGCCTTTACTTTTTGGTTTGGGGGCATATTTTCCTTACTTCAGATTCGCAGATACAAATTCTTGCTTCTTTTATTTAAACTTCTTCTTAATCTTGATAGTTTATCGGTATGATGTGTCGAGCAAGAAGATGTCTAGGAACTCCATCTCATCCTAGATGTACTTCTGTAGATAGATGTGGTACTTGAGTACCAAATTCCACTCAGAATCCTTGATACCCAACTTCATGCTGAGGGTATGGAAAACATTTGTGAACTCCAACACATCTTTGTCCCTTCCCTGCCATAGTGTGGTCCTCTTTATGTATTTATATTCATAGTTTCCGACAAGGTAATGTTGTTCCTTGATCTCCTCTCAAAAAGATGTTAGAAAATTATATATTGCGGAGCAATGGAACACATAAAATATTGCAAAAATATAAACATAGAAGATGCATAAAACAAGAGAGACACAGATATACGTGGTTCACCCCGTTTGGGCTACTTCCACCTCGAACAGCCAGTCTTTCCTTTCTATTATCTAGCAAAATGAAGAGACACAACCTACAACAGATCCGCTATAATATCCTCTATTTTCTCTCACAGTCTCACCTCTCTATTTCTCTCTCAGAGAATACACATCTATTACACAGCCTCAAATATAATGTCATCATATAAAGAGAGGGTTGCCTTCTATGGCAAAAAACCCTAAACTAAACATAAGTTCTACCATCAGATCATACGCCTAATGAACGGCCTAGATTGACTAGAAATTACTATACTTTTACATGGAAATTTTACATCTATTTTTAGCTTTAGGGGCACTGCCTCTGAAACCCCCACCGGGGGACCACTGGCCCCCAAACCCCCCAGCCAAGGGGGATCGGTGCCCCCGAACCCCCGCGGGGGGTACAAGTCCCCTCTCGCACCCCCTACGTGGAGTAGTGTACAAAATTCTTGGGGTATACATCTAGCTGAAACAACGACATCTGAACAATCATGCTCCACACCCAACAAAAGAATCCCAAGTGGGTGTGAGTGAAAACAATGAGGATTCCCTCTCGTCCTTTTGGTCACAATAGGTTTCCCACCTGTCCTTGACATGTGGGGTGACTTTGAGAAGTGAAAAAGTAAGATTTTCCTGATTGGAAAAGTCATGAACTAAAAAATATCCTTCCAACAGATTCAACCATTTATCTATGGTGTTTGCATCTATCTAACCCTCAAATATGGGAATATTGAAGCTAACTTCTACCTTAGAAGGAGTGGTGCCTCCAGAGTGGCTGCTTGAGGAAGATGTGTCACATGTGGGTAGTCATTGAAGGATCTGGGAAAATTTATCCCTCATTACATTTCTGTGTCGCTCAAGGGCTTCCTCGAGCAATAACTTGAAAGGATCTCCTACTCCCTTGTCTTTCTTTTCTTCCGCCATGGGAGGTTGTCGGGGTTTGTGAGGCTGGTCTTGCAAAGGTTCAACTAGATCCAACCCTAACTCTTTATATCCTGACCTTGTTGGGGACATGTGAAAAAAAATAGAGAAAGAGAAAACCACTTTGATACCACTGATCCAAACTTAAATATAAATGCAACATAAATAACACTTCATTTCATTAATATTAGAATATTGAAATATGCTTACAAATAGAATAGAAAAACACTAGCTCGGGAAATGGTATCTTATCTCTGAGAAGAGATGTGGCAGATACATGCCTCTAAACTATGTTACAATGAGGCTCAAAGGCCTATTTATTATTGAGAAACAATGGAAAACCATAAACATCCAAAAACCTGACCCTAGGAGATGAAGCACCAAAACTGTGATCCTCATTTGGGTAAGTTGGTACATCAATTTCCTGGGGTTGTATCTTTTCCATACGATCTTTGTTTGGCTATCATAATACCTCGTTTCGAAGTTCTAAAAGAGACGACCAAAGTAATAAAGGAAAGGTTATTTAGGACATTTTCAGTCTCTCTGTTTTCCCTAAAAACTTTGTTTAGGGCTTCAAAACTGCATTGGAAGTCCAGGACCCAAAAAACTACCAAAAATACTAAATTGTGCTACAAGTAAGTAAACCAAAAAACTAAAAGAGACAGTGTTAGGGGTCAATGTGGAATAGGCAAGTGGCCACCAATATCCAACTGGATCATTCGTCCCCCCTTAGGAAGTAATGTTCCCCATTATGTTGAGTGCCTCCATCAGATAAGGAAACTTCTGTTGAGCTTGGTCATTGGTGAAGGGGTTGGCTAGCTTTGAAAAGCCGATATAGTTGTATATTCTGTTGGTGAGTGTTCTTGATCTGTGTGTCCATGATACGATCAGTTGTGTCATGTTCCATATGGTCTAGGGTTTAGCTCTATTAGTGTGAGTTGTTATGCAACTTCCCTTATGTTTCTATGAACTGTAGTGGTCAGTGGTCTGTGTGGATGACCGTTTCCTTCCCCAGAAGGTAATTCTTCTATTGATCCGAATTTAAACAGGAACACAACAAATTACAGATATAACCATAAATATAGAGATGCGACAGAAATAACACTATCTTTCATTAATAGCAAATAATGAAATATGTCCACAAACAAAATGGAAATGAGACTAGCTCAGGTGATGGTAGCTTATCTTTGAGAAGAGATGTGGCATCTACATGCCTCCAAATTGAGTTACAATGAGACTCAAGGGCCTTATTATTATTGAACAATAAGAGAAAATCATAAACAACCAAAACCCTAACCCGAGGAGATGTAACACCAAGAGTTTATGGGCCCATTGCAGTTAGTTGGACAACCAACTTCCTGAGGTCGTAACTTGGTCATATTATCTATGTTTGACGTGCATGATACCTTGCTGGAAATATCTCTCTGAGGACTACAACTGAAAACGTGATTTCCATTAAATCACTTGGATTTCATTTGTCAAAACAACATTGTTTAGGGCCTCAAAACAGTTCCAGAAGTTCAGGATGTTGGAAATAATATTGAAAGGTGGGTTGAATCAGTATTAGCAAGTCAATAATTTTCCATTTCCATAATCAGATTCATATACGCTACTTTAGTTAATGGAACTCGCATGTATATGCAACTGTGTTTAAGGAAACTAGCATAAATCCTACAAACTTAGGATTCAGTTAATTCATCATATGTTGATCTTTAATAAGTGCATCAGAACCATATAAACAGTAACTAGGTGTAGTAAAAACAGAGCAGACAATCACACACATGAACACAGGATATAAGGTGGAAACCCAATGTGGGTGAAAACCACCTGCTGCAATCGTTTCTATCTTCCTTTTAATAAGAAACTTCTTTTTACAATTCTTGTACTGGTGCAGTCTTATACCAGTATGCGGGCTTCTACCTGTAGAAGGCTACAACCTACTCTCATTCTCCAGCTTCTCCTTGAAGGGAGATACAACCCCCTAGATCTTGTACTAGCTAATATGTTTACTTGTGCATAGATTTAGGTGTACAGAAGGCTACAACCTTTTCTTTTTTTCCAGGGACCATGTGTCACAAATTTTCAGACTCGATCCATCAATAACATCATTCAATCATCAAACCAATCTCCTTTGTACCAACCATGGCTGAATCAATCAATCACTTTGACAACCCTTCAATCTGATCTTCAAGAATGTCGTAACTAGAATACAGTAACCAGAACCCAAAACACTGCAACAAAAACAAAAACAACTCAAACATATTTTATGAAGTATATGCTACTTCCATGTGTTGAACCTGCATGCATATGCTCTTTTCTCAAGGCGAACCTTCGTACAGATCTGAAAATCAAATTTAAGATGTATACGTTGTTTTTATATGCAGAACCAACATGTATACGCACGTTTTCTAAAGTGAACCCGCGTACATATTTCAATCCCTAAGATCTTGACCGATCATTAGATCTTATCGTTCATCAAGTGCTAAGGTTCATCCTTGGTTCAGATCTAGCTATGCACCATAACCCAATAACCTGTATACTAGATCTTTCTCTTCATTAGATATTCAATACTTGAGTGCCTTTGACTAATGGTCTTCTCCTCCTTTTATATTCTTAGGCCTTACTCAATACCATGGACCAAAATACCATGGATCAAATACCTTAGACCAAAACTTAGTTTTCCGAGATATATGTGCCTTTCATTCTGTGTAAGTCTGTGTGTATGTATACACTCCTTCTAGTCTGTAAACATGCGTGTATATGCTACTTTGTTAAGGTGAACCTGCATATACCTATCTTTCCTCATTCTATAAAGTCTGATTTGTAACTCTATACTATCAACCTGTTGAACTGTGATCTATCATCTGAGTGAGTTGCCATCAAGGACAACACTTGTGTCATAGTGCCAAATCTGTGTCTTAATGCCAACAATCTCCCCCTTTGGACTTGATGGGAATCCCAAGTCACTTTCCCCCTTTGTCATCAAGGGCAAAGGGTTATGCTCCCCGGAGTACATCCTTAATTCTCTATTGAAGCGTGCTGATTGAGCTCCATGATCAAGTCCATGCACCCCCTGAATATAAGCAAGCTTTGCAAAAAGATGTTCTAAAAGAAGAAAATGACTCTATACATACATCATAAATGACCTTCCTATTACCAATGACTCATACATACATCCATCTCCCAACCAAGTGGGGATATACCAATTGTTTATACATGTCAAAACAAGAACATTACATAATCCATCCCATGCATAGTGGGGTAAAAATAATAGGTCATTTCATGACCTTTACATTAAAATATATACATGAAATATATAATAGAGACCAAATATCTTAAACAAGACCATGATAGTCATCAGCAACTATCATCAGCAGCATTTGTCAATCAGCATTCAGACCAGCAACCATGTTCACCCTCTAAACCTATTCCACCTGAACAAAAAAACAACTATGTGAATTTGTATCGAGATCTTCTAAGATAATGCCAACAATGCATTATTAGAATCATATTCTCCCCTTAAACATGTGCCATATGATCACTGTTAGATCTAATCATTTCATATATTATAAGAGTTATCAAGGCTTCATCATCAATCAGATATACATCAAGTTATCAACAACTTATGAGAGCCAACATATTTCCACATGTCATACATAGACTGTAACCATCATCAAGTAGAGCAGATAATTCACTAATCCATATTAGACCCCTTTCTTCCTGAGACTGGCCCACTGCTTTTCCTAAAATCAACATATACGTGACTGTATCCACAGAAACTAGTGTATGTACGCGACTACGCTTCATGAAACTTGTGTATAACCACCTTCCTCTAAAATAGATAGGATTTAACAGCATGATGATCCATCAACTACTCCCAGATTCTGTTTGAGATATTCAAATGTCTCTCTGGGTAGTGGTTTGGTGAATATATCAACAACCTATTCTTTGGAGGGAACATACTCTAATTTGACCTTTTGTTCAAGCACTTGTTCACGTAGAAAATGATATTTGATGGGTATGTGCTTGGTCTTGGAATGCATGATTGGATTCTTTAAAATATTGATGGCACTTGTATTATCACATAGAATGGACATGGGTGGAGTACATGTGATCTAAATGTCTTGCAATGTTTGCATCATCCAAAGGAGTTGTGTGCAGCAAGATGCAACAACCACATATTCTGCTTCAACTGTAGATAATGCAATTGAACTTTGTTTCTTGTTGAACCAAGACACTAATTTGGAACCCATATAGAATGCGCCACCACTAGTGCTTTTTCTATCATCAACGCATCTTGCCCAATCTGCATCTGTATATGAACGAAGTATAAGATCTGTATCTCTAGGATACCATAAACCAAAATTCTATGTTCCTTGAAGATATTTGAAAATCCTTTTGATTGCCTGAATGTGTGATTCCTTTGGATTTTCTTGGAATCTTCCAACTATTCCTACTGCATGCATGATGTCTGTTCGGGTACCTATTAGATAAAGCAGACTTTCAATCATGGGTCTATACGTTGGTTGATGTACTGTTGTTGATTCATCATTTGAGTTGAGACTGCATCCTATTACCAGTGGGGTACATACTGGTTTAGAATCTTCCATGCCATATTTTTTCAAGATCTGCTTGAGAAATTTGGTTTGTGACAGAAAAATACCATTTTCATTTTGTTGAACCTGTAGACCAAGAAAATATGTAAGCTCACCAAGCATAGACATTTCAAATTCTCGTTGTATTATCGAAGAAAAATACTGACTCATGGCTTCTTCATTGCTACCAAAAATGATATCATCAACATACACAACAAGTATTAGCAATTTATTATTGTCAATCTTTGTATATAGATTGCTATCAGTTGATCCCTTTGAAAAACCTTGTTGATGGAGATATTTGTGAAGATGGTAATACCAGGCGTTTGGAGCTTGTTTTAGACCATAGAGAGTCTTTTTGAGTATGTATACAAGTTTTGCATGATTTCCAAGAATGATTCCATCTGGTTGCTCAATATAGACTTCTTCTTCCAAGTCTCCATTAAGAAAGGCAGATTTTACATCCATTTGGCTACTTCAAATTTCTGAAAACTAGAAAGAGCAAGGAACATTCTTATGGCTTCAAGTCTAGCAACAGGAGAAAAATTTTCTTCAAAATCCATACCTTCTTGTTGAGCATATCCTTTACAAATAAGTCTAGCCTTGTTTCTAATAACTTCTCCATTTTCATTTAGCTTGTTTTTGAATATCCATTTAGTTCCTATGATATTCTTATCATGAGTTCTAGGAACTAATTCCCAAGTATTATTCTTTTCAATTTTCTCATGTTATTCATTCATGGCCTTGACCCAACATTCATCTCTGCATGCTTCATTTACATTTTGAGGTTTGGTGGACGATAGTAATGCTAGATAGCTTGAAGCTTCTGTAATAGTTATTCTTGTCTACACACCTGCCTCTTTCTGTCCCAAAATTTGAGTCTCTGGATCATTTTTCTAAACATACCTGGACAAAGTCGTTTCTTCTATTGGTATCTCTTCTTCTGGTGCTTCATTGGTTTCTTCTTCAAAATTAGTCTGATTTGATGTGGGAGGATAATTTCCATCTTCTTCATAATCTTCAGTTTTTATTTGTTTTGGATTTTTGCATGCTTCATCAACCACAGCATCAATACTTTCAATAATTTTCCCAATTCTTTTATTATAACATTTATATCCTTTACTTCGGGAAGAGTAACCATGGAGAATACCTTCATCTACTCTGGTTTCAAACTTACCAAGTTTCTCATCAGTCCTTTTGATGTAACATTTTCTTCAAAAAACTTTGAAGTGTTTTATAGTAGGAGTCTTACCATACCAAATTTCATGTGGAGTTTGAGTGTTGTTTACCCGAACATTTACTTGATTAAGAATAATGATGGCAGTGAATGCAACTTCACCCCAAAAAGTTACAGGAGTTCCAGACTCATCTAGCATAGCACGAGCCATTTGTTGAGAAGTTCTATTCATCCCTTCTACCACTCCATTTTGTTGAGGAGTCCTTGCAGTGGAGAATTACATCTTTATTCCATGTTCTTCACAAAAGTCAAAGAATTCATCTGAGGTAAATTCCCCTCCTTGATCAGATTTGAGGCATTTGATTTTGCGATCTGATTCATTTTCAACCAAAGCTTTGAAGGCGTTGAACTTTTCAAATGCTTCATATTTATGCTTTAGAAGTCCTATCCAATGCATTCTGGAAAAATCATCAATGAACAATATGTTAACACCCAGGTTGTTCCCTATGACTCCCAAGGGAATACGGCCGGGGTAACCACTAACCGATCTTTGGGCTACATCTTCTAGCCCAGCTGTAGTCAGAGAGGGCTCTCTCTATAAGGTTTGTCACTCTTTTTGACAAAGTTTTAGGCTAGTTATGAAGTGAAGTTTTGGTTGTTTTTGTGTTTGGTTGGGAGGATGTTTCTGATAGCCTTTAGAGTCTGTCTGCAGGTGAAACTAATCCATTGGGCAATGGGGTCTTTGACAGTCGTTCCCTTGAGATCTTGACTTGGTGTGGGTGTAACTATAGGGCCTGTGTGTATTCCATGAAACAAATTGTAAAATGTGAGAGTGAAGTGAAGAACAACTAGCAAAGAGCAATTTAAGAATTCTTTACTTAAGCTGACTAGTGTGAGAGAGGTCTGTTATTTAGGAGCAATTACTTGAATTCCTGAAATAACAAAACACTGTGATGATGTAGTATTAAAGGTAGCTTTGAAGAATTACTCTTTAAATACTTCAACTGAAGAAAACATATGAGATAGCTTAGATTGAGCTCAGGGTAACCAATGTTTAAATCCTGAGACTATTCTTTTTCCTTGCTACCTAGATATTTGAGTGTATGGAAAACATGAAAGACATATGAAAGAATAATGATCACATGTAAAACAAAGAGTAATGAGAAAAACTTATTGAGCCATGAAATACACAGGAATCCTGCACTTTGAGCCATACACCATCAGGAGATCAAGAGACACAATGCTTGAAGAAATCCCACTGTCCTTTGTATTAGCTGTCTGAGAATTTACAATATGAGAATAATAGAAGAGATATCAAGAGATTTATTACATCCGGAGTCCAACCCCTCTAAACAAACGCGAGGGGGAATATATAGAGGTTTCATACAAAAATATCTCAGGTATTGAGTCATCTGAGAGTAAAATATCTCTTACACTCGTACATGGAGAGTAGATGAAAAGTAATTACAAATATAAATGGCTCTTAAAAGCCTTTAACTCCTGTCAAGATAATTTTTGACCTTTGGGCATTGCGGAGTCGGTTGTGCAGCTTTGCCATAACTGCAGAATGACGTGCTGTGCAGCTGCTATTTCTTGTGTCTTCTTGGCCTTGCAACCTGTGCTTTCTGATGCTGTTGCTGCGGTCGAGTACCTATGCTGAGTTGGCTCAGCGTCTTCATACTTTCTGTTATGGCTTTTGCCTACCTGTATATGTAATATAAACCTTTTGCCGAAAAAGATTTAACCTCTCAACTTTGGTTCAAAAGTAACCTTATTAAATCTTGCCATGTATCTGGAGGAGGAAGCCGATGCTTCAAAATTGACCCTAAGGTCTCATCGGCCTCTGTATACTTGTAGAAATGG
>APFE030858687.1:33177-46775 GCA_000404065.3 Pinus taeda
ACCCTACCTAATGGGAAGACATTTCAAGGTAAAAACAGATCATGATAGTCTTAAATACTTTTTAGAACAAAGATTATCTTTATAAGAGCAACAAAAATGGGTCACAAAGATGTTGGGTTGTGACTTTGAAATCATCTACAAAAAACATAAGAAAAATGTTGTGGCAGATGCACTCTCATTAAAGGATGAGGATATGGCAGCATTTCTTTGTGCCATTTCTATTATCTAGCCAGATTGGATAAGAGAAGCAAGGGATGAATGGAAGAATGATGAAGAAGTGTGGGCACTCATTCAAAAGATACAATAAGATCTCAGTACATCTGACACATTCAATTGGAAAAACGATTCATTATGGTACCAAGATTAGTTATACCTATGTATTAATTACCAACTCAAACAAAACATTCTTAGGGAACTGTACACCTCTCCCTTAGGAGGGCATTTAGGATTTCTAAAAACTGACCATAGGGTTAAGAAGGAAATTTTTTGGGATGGCCTTTAATCGGATATTCAAAAGTTTGTGGTGAAATGTTTTGTTTGCCAACAAAATAAAGTTGAAACAATTAAGACCCCAGGTCTATTACAACCTTTATCCATTCCAAGCCAACGTTGGGAGGAGGTTTCAATGGATTTTATGACAAGTGCACCCAAGTCCAAAGGAAAGAGTGTTATCATGGTGGTAGTTGACAAACTTACCAAGCATGCACACTTTTGTGCATTATCTCATCCATTTAAGGTGAGTACAATTTCTATTGCATTTTTGGAAACAGTTCCAAAGCTACATGGAAACCCAAAGATTATTGTAAGTGATAGAGATCCCATTTTGACTGGAAATTTTTGGACAAAAATATTTTCTTGTCTCGTATTGAGTGAGATCATCTTATCATCCTCAATCTAATGGGAAAACTGAGATAGTGAACAAATGTTTGGAAGGATACCTTTATTTCTTTGTATCTGATAAATAGACACAATGGGTCATATGGTTTCCTTTGGTTGGATGGTGGTATAACACTTCCTTCCATACTGCAACAAAAATGACCCCATTTATGGCACTTTATGGATATCATCCACCATTCATCACACCATATTTAAGAGAAACTTCTAAGGTTCAAGCAGTGGAAGATCACATCAAGCATCAAAAAAAAGTTCTCCAACTCTTAAAGCATAACCTCACCTTAGCGCGGAATAGAATGAAACAGTACGCAGATCAAGATCATAGTGAAAGAAGTTTTGATGTAGGTGATTGGGTATTACTATAGTTACAACCATATAAACAAATGTCCCTCAAGAAAGTTAAGAAGGATAATAAATTATCACCAAAGTATTATGGTTCGTACAAGGTGTTGCAAAATATAGATACTATGGCATACAAATTGGAGCTTCCTAAAGCTTCCCGAGTGCACTCAATTTTCCATTTGTCATGCTTAAAGAAGGTCATAGGTGAGAAGCTCCTAGTTCAAACAATTTTGCCAAAACTTGATGAGGAAGGAAAATCCATATTGTAACCTAAAGTAGTCAAAGAAACAAGAACTTGATAGCTATGAAATTGATTGGTTTCAGAGTATCGCATCAAGTGGAAGAACTTACTCGTTGAAGATTCCACATGGGAGGATGATAATTTTATACAGAAGCATCCAAAACTACTCAAGCGTTGAGGACAACACTTTTTTGAAGGAGAGTGGCATGTTAGGTCCCTATAATACTAGTTATTCCCCATTACTATTGTCATTGTATCCCTTATTTTTATTTTTGTGCCCCTATTGTCCCCATATTGTTATTATTGGGCCCCATAGAAGCCCACTATTGTTATTTTTTATCCCTTATATTATTACTTTTAGGTCGGCTTTGGTTATATTGTTACCCCTTAGACTCTTATATATATAAAGGAGGTTTTTTCATTTATATCATCCAAGAATTGTTCATTTGTGTAATGTAAAGGAGGTTTCCCCCTCAAATAGGCTGATTTCTAAGTCATTGATCTATCTTTTCTATCTTTTTGTGAGATGGTTTCATAACATGGTCGCAAATAATTGTTTTTGAAGAAATTTATGAACATGTTTCTACAACTAGAAAGATGACATGTGATTAAACTACATTTCAGCATCTTAGTATATTATTAGGATATCTCTAAATCCTTTAGTGCTGCATAACCATGGACATTTGAATGATGTGAATGCTTGAATAAGTAGAATGAATTTATCAACAAAAGATAAAAAAAATTAAGTACTTCAACAATGCAATTGAACAAAGTACAATCTATTGTTCCAGTAAAAATCCACAATCTCATAGGAATTTGAGTATGGACTCAACTCATAAGGAACTCATCATTGTTCTAATAAAAATATCACATGCAAAAGAAATAGCAGCCAACCCAAAGATCATTCTCCTTTCTAGAATAAAAAAAGGGGGGGAAATTATGTTTGCTCATCAATCACATCTTAAATAGCTGGAGTATTTTAAAGAAAGTGAGGCTCTAAAATATCAATTACTCTTGGATAAAATTCTTTCAAATAAACATATTGAATAATTCAATATAGAAAGCGACATTCAAATATATTGTATTTTAGAATAAAATGAAAATTGTGAAAATGTCTCTATAATTTGAAGGCCATGCGTTATTGAAACACCACGCCTGAGTCAACTAAAACACTTCAACTTCATTATGATGACCATAATGATTTAGATAATATTAACTCTACATGATCAAAGTGAAACTATGGAGAAAATTCTGCAAAAAATCATCATTTGAGTTGATGAAGAAGAATTCCTACATCTTAAAGAGTAAATGAAGAGTCAGTAACCGTACAAAAGAATAAATGGAATTATATAAGGAAATCATTATGCATATCTATACAAGATTCAGAAAATAGACCTCATACATCTCATAGCAAATAAATGAAGGGACACTTAAATCCATCGGATTGTCAAACCTATTCTTTGTAGTCATTGAGATGTAATTTATGGCCATTCAACTCTAAGAAAAGCTAGAGAACAATAAATTGTTGAACAAGGGGCTACCAGTGCATGACATTGAAAAGGGAGTCACTAAGCATTAATCATTTAACTGCACTAAAACATTCGAAGAAAAAATGGGAGAGATACATAAGAGCTCAAGAATTGGCATTCATAAAAGAGAACCAAGTGCTCAAAATGATTTCCATATATCACGATAAGGTACAAATAGCGATAAGGAAAGTAATCCAGGGACAATGAAGAGTAATGTTTAGTTGCAATTATGAAGATCAAAATTTGACTAGAGTAGAGATGTCAAGTACAAAAATACGAGACCAGACATAGTATTGACAACTAGTGGATTAGAGAAGCATTAAAATCCTCAAAGACATCATGAAATATATTGAGGTAGTGGAATAATTGTATGCAACAGAATGATAATGTACAGAGTAATAATTATATGTAGCATTCATATATTCCATGGGAGCGTTTCTATTGGAGAAGTTTTATTTGATTCCTTTAGCATTAATTTCCTTGGAGAAACATTAATGTTTATTATGGCATTATTATCATTATCAAACATTCCAATGGCATTATTAACCATTCATTAGCATTACTATTGCTACACAATAGGTATTCAACATTGGATATATATTTCTTCTTACTCAATATTATTTCTAGATAACAATTATTGTTGCTCAACGTATATCCTCCAGCTTCCAATGGCCCAATATCCAATGCTCCAGCATCCAACATATTATTGTTTCAACATATATCGACTATAGTTTCAAAATATATCGACTGCCAAACATTATTTCTGCTCAACGTATATGCTCTAACGTCCAATAGTAACATCCCTAGTGAAAACTTCATGTATAAAAGTTAAGAAAGGAAAAATAAGACCACGGTTAAGGGACACTTAGTCCAAGATGAACATTGGGCAAAGATATCCTAGTGGGCATCACAGGATGTGTGCTTTGGCTAAGGAAAATTGGCAAAGGCATTAAAAGGAAAAAAGTCGTATTTGGCACATTTATTTCTGTAAATAAAGGAAATTAGGAGAAAAGTAAGGTGGAAGGCCACAAGCTTCATGTGAGGAGGAAAATGAAGGAAAACAATGAAAAATGAAGAAGTTAGAGGCCTCATTCATAAAAAGGCTTCCGACGACCAGTTCATGGCTTTTTTCAATTCATCCTTTTGTGAATTCAACTTTGGAGATCTCCCATCATTCTCTATATCTCCCTCTCTCTCATACTCTTGGTCACTTAGAGTTTTCTTGGAGCAGTCTAACTTTGGATCAAGGAAGGCAAATCATGTAAAGGGAAAGGAAGGAAAACAGGATCTAGCAACTTCAACAATAATACTTGCAGGTAATCTTTTGCATGTGTGATTTCCTAGATGGTTTGAACATGCATGGTTTTACATGTTGGTGTATGGTTCTCTTGTTGTCAGTGACATTGTTTTGCTGGGTTATGATAGTGGTTCTCAGCCTAGCCTTGCCTTTTTATGGATGCCATGGTGTTGGGATGTTCATCTTGGTTTTGAGCTTTGGTTTGCTAGATGGATCTCAGAATCCAGGGTGGAGGTGATCTCAAGTTCCATTACCAAAGGCCTAGGAATCCCTTGACTGGTTTTGGCAGGATACATGGTAAGGTGTGAGGGAGAAGTCTCAGTTTAGGGCCTATCGATCTAGGTTTTGATTTTGGTAAAGTCTGAGAGACTGGTTTTTTTTTAGGCCTAGTGATCCAGGATTGGATTGTGGTAAACCCTGAGAGACAAGGAGACGAAAAATTCCTTAAGGATGGTGATGGATTCTAGATTGGAATTCGGTTCGGTTGTGATCATAGCACTAGTTTTTGTGTGATGACGGTTTGGTGAGGGTGGAGGTGGTTTAACCTCTGGATTCCCTTGGTTGTTATAAGATTAGTTGTTTTATGAGATCACACGTTCATGCTTGGAATATGGCATGGGGGTGACTAGTTGAAAGAGAGATTTCGTTCAACCATGTCTATGGTCGGGTAGTATGTGGAAATCCTGAATCTGGTAAGATTTTCTTGTGAATAACAAAAGCTAAGTGCTCTTACTTTTGCACTCATTTATATGTGGATGTAATGGTTTTAATATCTCTAATATTTATATGGTTTTATTTTGGTTATAAGAATTATTAAATGACTGGTTCATGTCATGGTTATTTCATGTATTTACTTGTAATTGTTAAATGGATGGATGCAAGAACTATTTTATGGTATAATAGTCCAATAGAGAAGGAGGTGATCCTTCTGGTTATGTTCATAAGTTATTTTAATCATTTATGCTTTGTATTGTATCATAGACCTATAGATTGCATTGATGTTAAGTGTTCAATGGAATGTTAGTCTAAGTTGGGGGATGCTAAGGCCTAATCCTAAGGTTGATTTTGATATCGAGTATTTTTATGATGTCTTTGAATGATTCTGAAGGTTGTAACAAGTTTTGGGTAGAGGTCGGGATTCTAGACTAGAAATGTGGCTCAAATCTCGGCATCGATGGCACAAGTATGCTACGAAAATTCCATAGTCGCTGGTACAAGGGAATATGAGAGTAAATTTAGGTTGCTAGTCACTCCCTTGCCCATTGCATGAGAGCTATTATGGCCTGAGAGACCCAAAACAACATTGGGACCAAGAAAAAAGTTGTTTGAATGGTTGACTTCTCTCTCGAGGGTTTTCTTGATTATGTTGGATGACTGTGTGTGATGTTCCATCGATTCCATTTCCATAAGGTCACTAAGCAGATTGAATCCCTTATAGTAACCTCTCTCATCACATGTTTGCTCTGTTGGTTGGCTACTTGGGTGGACCTAGGAGGAGGGGGTGTTACAGATTAGCATCGGAGCAGGTTGCACTCCCTTTAGGTTATAGCTATACCATAGATTGGTATCAAATAATGGTTCACCCCTCGGACTAGATGGGCTATGTGTGTTCTTTCATGCATGTTAGTTGTGTGTGTGTCTCATATAGTTGTGTTCCATGTGCTTGTTTCACTACATCATATTTAGCATGGTTGTAGTAAGGTTATCATCAGGAACTTGATGTCGGTTATATGGAATGCATCGTCAAGACTATACGACTGGTTATATGATTATATGCAGATTGATTACATCCTTGTATGTTAGGTTTCATTCTTGTTTATTTGATTACATGCAATCTTATAGGTTGATTACAAGAATTGATTGCTTATGGTCAACTACATGCGGTTATGCGTATGTGTAGTTGATTAGACATTGCTTATGCATGTTGATATTTTCATGTGGCAATGTGTACATTGGAGTAATGGCTATTTTCATGCATGAGGTCATAACATGATTTTTTGATATGGCCTTGCATTGATGACTGGACCCTAGCTATAATGATGTTTATGCATTGATGCACGTATTTGATGTATTTCTATATGTTATTATGGTTATGTTATGCATGCATCATGCTGATTTGATGATCTTATAGACAAGGTATCCTCCCTGAATTACGCTAAGGTATGTTTATTTATGGTGATTTGGTTTAGGTAACATACTATGCCTTGCAGGAAAGAGATCAGATGGATAACAAGATGGTAGACTACATAGAATATCACTATGCATTGGATGAGTAGAATGGTGTGGGGCACTCTTCTAATTTGGCAAACACATTGAGAAGCCTAAAGGAAGAAATAAGGAGTTTTAGAGCAGACAATGAAAAAATCATGCAGGCACAAGAGAAATAAATAGAGGTGAATGTGATACGACTTTAGAGTTTGTTAGATTTGCAGTGACAGGGATCACATTGGACCAGCCATGGACAAGAGGACAAAACTAATGGGGCATATTATAGTAGGTCACCTAGTAGACACAAGTCGGATAGATTCGACACGATCAGAGATGGAAATATTTTGGAAAATTCAGATAAGAGAGGTGACAGGCACAAATATTACTCTAGTTTTCATTCTAAGATGCATCATGATCAGCATCATCATCATCCTTATAGGAGGAGTGATAGGGCATACTTTCCAGATTATTTTAAGAACAAAAATCCACCTACCTTTGATGGAGATATGAAGAAATCACAGGATGCAGAAGCACGGTTGCTTGGTATGAAGAAATTCTTATGATTTCATGATTACTCTGAAAACATGAAAGTAAAGATAGCGTCTTTCAGTCTCGAAGGTAAGTGGATATTTGGTGGGAATATGTGAAGAATGTCAAAGATATACATGAGGAAGATTTGACTTGGCATAAGTTTGAAAGGCTCTTCAAGAAAAAGTACTTTTCTGAGAGGTACTATGATGACAGGGCTAAGGAGTTTAATGAGTTGCAAATGGGTTCTACGATAGATGAGGAGTATACTAGCAGGTTTCTTGAGTTATTGATATATGTGACTTACCTCAAAGAGGAGAAGGCCAAGGTTCAGATATTCATCAGTGGATTTCCAATTGCATACAAACATTGGATTGAGTTCGATGAGCCTAGATCGTTGGAGGAGGCCCTCCAAGAGTTGAAACATCATTATGAGCAGTTGAAGTGCAAGATTGAGCCTAAGCTTTAACTGAAAAGAAATGAAAAAGCTAAAGGAAAATGGCCACCAAATAGAGGTAGACCTAAAGATACAAATGAGAAAGAAAATGTAGTTCCTTACAAGAGATTCAATACAGATGAGAAGCAACGTGGAGAGAAGAAGGATAGAGGCAGTGATAGAGAACCATTGTATCATTGGACATGTGGTAAGGATGATCATAAAAGGGATTGTCCACAATATCAAAGTGGTGGTAGACCTCATATCTACAGTGCTCACAAGGCCCATACAGTTGGTGATGTTGGTCATAACATTCTTTGTATCTATGCAGCTGGACAACTAGCAGGCAGATCATTAGGCATCAATCATTGAGATAGATGATAAGCTTTGTGATCAAGTTATTTCTATTTTGATTGATCCTGGATCTAACTATAGCTATATTAATCCTGACCTGGTGGATAAGTGTGGTTTGAGAAAAGAAGTGAATGCAGAATATTGGTTGGTACATTTGGCTATAGGTACAAAGAAGCGAGTTCACCATTGGGAGAGAGCTTGTGCATTTGAGTTAAATGATATGCCTATAGCAGCACATTTGAATGTATTTCCATTGGGATCGTATAGTATGCTTATGGGTATGGATTGGCTATATCTTCATAGAACTAAAGTTGATTTCTTCGAGAAGGGCATTGAGTGTGTGGATGATAGTGGGGAAGAATGGAATTTGCATGGGAAGAAGAAGCCTGCATCGGTGAGGATGGTTACCATTATGTAGGATAGGCGTATTTGCAAGAAACGTTGTGGGATGTTTGCAGCACACATTTATAATGACAAGGTTAAGGAGGTTGAGGATGTGGATGTGTTGATCAGGTACCCAGTTTGTTGTAGTTTAAATGTGTATTTCTTGAGGAAGTTTCCGAGTTACCACCTCATAGGGAGGTATACCTTTCTATTGAGTTGGTTCCAGGGGCCGCCCCAACATCAAAAGCAACTTATAGGATGAGCACACCTTATTTGGTAGAGTTTAAGTTGTAGCTAAAGGAAGTGTTGGACAAGGGATACATCAGACCCAGTATATTTCCTTGGGGCGCACCAGTGTTGTTCGTAAAGAAGAAAGATGGTACTCTTAGATTGTGCATTGACTAAATGAAGTTGAAGGTAATGATAAATAACTGTTACCCTTTACCGAGGATTAACGATTTGCTTGATTAGTTAAAGGTAGCAGTATTGTTCTCCAATATCAACATGAGATCGAGAAAACATCAAGTACGCATCAAGGAAGAGGATATCTTCAAAACTGCATTCAGGACCAGGTATGGGCATTATGAGTTTGCTTTTGTTCCATTCATTTTTACTAATGTTCCAGCTACATTCATGTGTTTGATGAATAGTGTTTTGCATCCATATTTGGATAAGTTTGTTATTGTATCTATTGATGACATAATGGTATATTCTAAGAATGCAGAAGAACATGCTGAAAATTTAATAGCGGTGTTGAGATTGCTAAGAGAACATTAGTTTTATGCTAATCTTAGCAAGTGTAGCTTCTTTTAGACAGAGGTGCATTACTTGGGAAATGTCGTTTCCAAGAATGCATAGCAATAGATTCAGAAAAGATAAGGGATATTATGGAGTGGGTAGCTTCTAAGAATATGGATGAGGTGAGATCATTTATGGGATTGGCATGATACTACAGAAGGTTCATCAGGAACTTCTCATTCATCGCATACCCTATCACATCTTGAAATGGAAAGGTAAGAAGTTTGAATGCACAGAGAATGTAAGGCTATTTTTGAGAAGCTTAAGTAGTTGTTGACACATGAACTTGTGCTAAATATGCGGATCTAGACAAGGATTTTGTGTTGTGTAAATATGCTTGCAAGAGAGGACTTGATGGAGTTATCATGCAAGAAGGGTAGGTAGTGTGCTACGAGTAAAAAAAACTAAATGAGCACGAGCAGAACTATCCAATGCATGCCCTTGAGCTAGAAGAAATTATACATGCAGTGAGATGTGGAAACATTATCTTATGGGTAGGAGGTTGACATTGATGAGCGATCACAATAGGTTGAGGTATTTTTTTGATTAGCTAAATTTAAATGTCAGGCAAGCTAGATGGTTGGATACCCTTATTGAGTTTGACTTTGAGATCAGATACATAAAAGGGAAGGAGAACTAGGTTGTGAATGCTCTTACCAGGAAGGTACAACTAAATCATATAGCAGTTATGAGCTCCTAAGGGACAGAGTTATAGGATAGCATCTTGCAGGCAAGACAACAGGATGACAAATACATGGATATTATGCATAGGTTACAACAGAGTATGGGTACAAGTACAGTTGATAGGGAAGTAGAATATCATCTCACGGGAGATGGTTTGGTGTGTTAGGATATTCCGACACATAGGAAATAGTTAAGTATAACTTGGTCTAGTATAGAGTTATGTAAAGTGTGTTTCTTTACTATGTACTTTTGTAACTTACAATCCGACGGTCACGATATGTAGTGATCCGACGGTTCATTCTCTCCTCGGTATTACCGACACTTGATTCGTGGCTTAACACCCTATTAGATCATGATCTCTATTTAAAGAGCATGGAGGGTGATTTGTAGGTTAACTATTCACGAGAGAAGCTTATGTAAATTTTCATTCTTTTATTAATAAATTGCCTGAAGTGGCCGCATTGGCTCAGGCCGTGGACTGTTTCCCTCTTTGAGGGTTTTAACCACATCAAAAATACTGGTGTATTGATCTGTGATATGTTTGTGAGTGGTGTCCTTTGGTCAACTGTTTGAGGAACTTACCTTGTAAATTCCTACATGGTATCAGAGCTATTTGAGGGTCGCATCCATTGGTGATCCAAATCTGAAGTCGGTAGAACTGCATCCGACTGCCGTTTCCTAGATCTGCTATTTCTGATTGCTTTCAGGCTAAGAGGATTGCTTTTTTGTGTTAGGAGCATCTGTTCCAGTGAGGAGCCCCTTTTGTTTCATGCGAAAAGGTTTCTGGTAGCCCTAGCTACGTCATTTTTAAGATCTGGAGGTATATCGTGTTTATTTGTAGTTCTAGTTATTTTCTCTCTATTTATTATTTCGGTTTATTTAGCTTCTTTTTTATTACTGGATCTATACCTTTCATTTCTACGTATGCTCTTTTCCCTATGACTCTGTGCTATCTGGGCAAATTAGAAACAAAGACGAAGGATTTTTCTCATGCGTATGCTCTTTTCCGCTGCGCCTTAGTGTGATCTCGGAAAATCAGAAACATTGAGGAAAATATTTAGTTTCTGGGTAAAGCTAACTTTAAGCGGTAAGGTTTGTTCTTTTTGTATGTCCATGTTGGGTTTTGTGTTTTTTCTTTTGTAGGGAGAAAAAGAGCTTTCTCAAGCAAGCACGCAACGCTTCAATGAACCCAAAAACAAGCCCCCCCCCCCCCCTCGCCCCCGCCTCTCTCTCTCTCTCTCTCTCAAACTTTTTTGTTTAAGTTCACTTGGTTCAAAGCTAATTTATGAGAGTAGAGGTCTTGAGTTCAAGTCTCCTTTTTGTTGGGAAGGGGGCAGTTCTTTTCATTTCTGCATATTCCCGCACTTCATCGGTGCCTTCATCAACTTTTCTTCCAAAAGCCATAACGTATTCATCCGGAAGCCATTTTCAGAGCCGTTTTTTTTTAACCAGCAAAATTTTTCAATATCTTTCCATTGGAACACTTAGTTTCAACATATATAGCTTTAGTTTCTGTTAAAATGGAAATTCCATGCCAATTTATTCTTGACAGCACCAACTACTTCCAATGGTGGTCCTACATTGTGGATTTACTTAGAAGTAAAGGCCTTTACAGAATAGCCTCATGCCAAGAAACCAAACTGAAAGATGAAGATAAGGCAGCTAAATTGGAAAATAGGAAAGATCAAGCATGTGGGTTGATAGGGATGTTTATTTCTACAGATCTTAGATTCCATATTGCAGAACTTGATACTCCTGATGAAGCAATGAAGCAGATTACTAAAGTTTTTGGAATAATAAAAATGAACTTAGAGCCCATCAACTTGAAAATGAGTTGCTTACATTGGATCCTGATAATTTTTCTTGCATTGAATATTTTTTGTCCAAGTTCAGGACCCTTAGATTTCTCTTGGAATGTGTTAAGGTTAAGAAAGAAGATAGTAACCTTATTTATTCCATTCTTACTAAGTTGGGCCAGCCTACTCTGTGTTTGTTTCCACCTTCCATTCTACAAGGGAAGCTTTCATTTCTCAAGAACAAGACTACAAGTCCCCTTCCTTTGATTCTTTTTGTGATTCTTTAATAAGAGAACAAGAAAAACTCTTACACCTTGGTCTTCTTAATCTTGGAAACTCTTCCAAGAAAGCGTTAGCCGCCCAGCAGCAACCAAATTTAAAGAATCCTAAGAAGTCATATCCTAAAAAGAATGGTCCTAAACCAAACAAGGGTCCTAAGCAAACTCAGTCTCAAAATGAAAGATCATTTCAGCAAAATGATAAGACCAATAAAAACAAATGGAAGAAGACTGATAGACATTGTAACTTTTGTAATCGAGATGGCCACTTAGAATCTAAATGCTTTAAGAAGATGGAAGCCTTGGAAGCCGCAATGAAGAAACATAACATCCATGTGGAGCATTCTTCTACTTCAACTTCAACTTCATCTTCAGGAATGGCACTTTCTGCATGTCGTTGTCAATCATCTCAGTCTGGTTATGCATTAAATGTATCTTCTTCTTCTCATTCTCATGAGTGGCTCATTGATTCTGGAGCCTCTTATCACATGGCCAAAAACAAAGCCATGTTTTCTTCTTTACATGATTGTAACACCAAAAATATATATGTTGGTGATGATAGATCTCTTAATGTTGTAGGGACTGGAACTGTTCATCTAGACAATGGTCAGTTTAATGATGTATTATGTGTTCCAACCTTATCCAGCAACCTTCTATCTGTATATCAGATAACTCATTCAGGTGAAGGTAAAATTGTTGAATTTTCACCTCATGATGTTGTAATCAAGGATCTAAGAGATCCTAAACAGATTCTAGCTACTGGTATTGCTGATGATTCCACAAGGTTGTATAAGTTTCACAACTTTGGGTCATCAAATCTTCCCTCAGTATTTGTTGCTCATAATGATGAAGTGAGCAAACTTTGGCATGAGCGATTTGGTCACTTAAACTATCGCTCCCTTCAGCATCTATGTAAAGAAAATATGGTGACAGGTCTTCCTATGGTATCTTGCAGAGATGGTGTTTGTTACGGATGTGTACTCGGAAAACATCATTGGGACAGTTTTGAAAAACGTGCCTCTTGGCACGCCTCAACCCCTTTACAGCTTGTGCACAGTGATTTATGTGGTCCACTTCCTGTTCCTTCATTCTCTGGCTGCAAGTATTTCTTAACTTTCATTGATGATTTCTCCAGACGCACTTGGGTATACTTCTTAAAACTCAAGAGCGAAGTATTTAACACATTTTTGGCCTTCAAAGCCTTTGTTGAAAAACAATCTGGACATCAAATTCTTAAGCTAAGAACTGATAATGGTGGAGAATATGGTAAAAACACATTCATCAACTTTTGCACCGAAAATGGAATTCAAATGCAACATACTGTTCCATACACTCCACAACAAAATGGTGTAGCTGAAAGGAAAAATCGCACCTTAAAGGAAATGGCTAATTATATGCTGCAATCTAAAGGACTCAGTCTTAGTTTTGGGCCGAAGCAATTAATTGTGCAAATTATATAATAAATCGCACTCCTACTAAGGTTCTAAAGAATATCACTCCAGAAGAAGCTTGGAGTTCCATTAAACCAGATGTAAGTCACTTTCTTATTTTTGGAAGTGAAGCATGGGCCCATATTCCAGATGAAAAGCATAAAGCTTTAGAACCTAAGAGTGAGAAATGTACTTTTGTTGGGTATTCTGAAGATGTAAAAGGTTATAGACTTATTCCAATTAAGTCCAAAAATGTTATCATTAGAAGAGATGTAAAATTTGATGAAAATAAATCGGCCTGCGAGCCTAGTCCGGCGGATGTGCCACCTCTTCCTATCTCTTCTACTTTTGAAAACATTTCTTCTTCAGATGATGAAAGGGAGGATGACAATCCTCCCC
>APFE030858690.1:9942-28023 GCA_000404065.3 Pinus taeda
CGAATTGCTCCCTAATACTACTCCAGTAGAAGAGCTTCTTCTTTACTTAGAAGGGCTGGACGAGACTCGTCGTCTAGCCTCCTTAGCTATTGAAGCTCAGAAGAAGCGAGTGAAAACTCACTTCGATAATACTATTCACCCCCGCTCTTTCATTGAGGGAGACTTAGTACTGCTCTATGATCAAGCTAACGATAAGTTGGGAGCAGGAAAATTCGAGCCTATGTGGCACAGGCCCTACATTGTGAAAAGAGTTTTGCAAAAAGGAGCCTACGAGCTTATTGATTATGAAGGTAATCCCCTGGATAAGCCCCAAAATGGGCTTTATCTGAAAAAATACTATGCATGAGTCCAGGCACTCTCTTTTTGTATATACGTGTGCTTTCAGTAAGTGTGTTGTGTGTGCATGTTTTCATATTTTTGTCTTGGTGTGTCAGCATGATTTCCGCTTATTGTGTCTTTTCCTTCTTGGACAGATGTCTGGATCACCTTACGTTGGTTTCGCTGATGGTGCCTCCCGCAATACACGCAACTTGTCATCTGCAGCATGGGTGATCTACGATCCTCATGGTGAGTTAGTATACATTCAAGGGGTTTGTATAGGTTGTACAACGAACAATGTTGCTGAATATAGTGCTGTGATTGAATTATTAGCTGAGGCGATTAACCTCGGCATTCGAACATTGGTTGTAAACTTGGACTCTCAACTTGTCGTCCACCAACTCAACAGGCGTTATTCCGTCAGAGATCATCGGATTTTAATGTTGTGTTTACGTGTTATGTTATTAGAAAGGGATTTTGATTTCATTACTTATCAACATATTCCAAGACGACTTAATACGTTAACCGATGCATTAGCTAATTATGTGTTGGACAGGCATTTGCATAACATGTAGTTCAACATAATACAAGAAGCATAAAGTAAAATAAACCATAAAACATATGTATATATATATATGTGTGTGTCCAAAATGTTGCACCCCGTACACCATCAAAAAATAATACATGTTTGTCTGAATACATCCGGAGACAACATGTCTCTCAAAAAATATGCATGAAAAGAAATAGCCTAGATATCTAGTCTTGGTGGTGCTCATGGTAGCACGTCACCGCTCGCACTAAACGCCTCAGGAGCCGGTGGATGTGAGTTGGCACCCTCGCTAGCCGAGCGTAATCTGGAATCCCTCAAGTGATGGCCTCGAGGTTCTGAATAAGCTCTCCTATGTCACCACCCTCCTCCTGAGGATCCACTCCTGCTGCTGCTACTACTGGGTGTCTCCTCGCAATGGGAGACATGCCAGCTGGACGCTTTGGGTCGACGTCTGCATATGCATATAAAGGTCATTAAGACAAGCATGTACTAACAAAAAAAAGCATAAAAACACAAAATCAAAAAATGAGGACATACCAATCTCCTCATCTCAGTCCTCTCCCTCCGGCAGGGGAAGGTCAGGGTCTCCGGTGAAGTCTGTCCCCGCATACGCCCAGTCCTCCACCACAATTAGCTGGAGGCGAAGCCACCCGAAAAACTCAGGTCTAAAAGACATCTGCTGACCGCCACCACCCCTGGGCATCAGTGCCGCCCATCGAGCCATCCTCAGCTCTCGAGGTGCTGGGACTGCAACAAAGGCCCCTTGGCCCTGGAAGCTTGGCACACGTTCCAAGAAGAACGTCACCAAGATGGAGCCATATCCGAACTACTGCAGCTTGCCCTGCTTGGCTTTGGTCCGCTGCCTCTTCATATTGGTCGTCACTGCTGACGCCCCGTTGAAGATCGTCGAACTCAGACACTCTGTTGCCAGGATCAAATGGTTCTTCGTAGCCTCGTGGGGTGCTTGTGCCCCTGCAGCTCGTGTGATGGTAAACATCAATGCTCTCAGCGTCAAGTCCGGAACAGTGGGGATATCCACCTTCGAGCTGTCGTGCCCGTATCTAGCACTTGGACAAACTCGGGCCTTCACCTCCTCCATCTTCTCTCCAGATGGTCTGCTACCAGTCAATCGAGGTACTGACCCCCGTCGTGACAATCCAGTGAGGAAGTAGACATCAGATACGTCTAACTCCAATACTTGGTCCCGTATTCGGAACACCTGTTCATGTACGTCCCACAAGTCGACCAAATACTGTAAAAGCTCTGGCTGAGCTCGCAAATAGGATAGCATGAAAAATTTCTTGAGCCCACATGCTGTAAGTGCCTCCATGCAGTCTTCATCTGCTACGGCCAATGGGTCTACTTGGTCATGTTCCTGTTCTTTCCACACAATCACCATCTTTGTGTATTTCCCTGCAAACACAAGCCCAAAACCATGAATTAGACTCTTACATAAATTGAAATTGCAAGTAAATAGGTTTAAATTTGTTTAAAATTTGCCCCAAAATCCGCGCGGCCATTGGCGCGACTATTTCTAAAACAGTCGCGCCCATGGGCGTGTGCCCTATAGGAAAGTTTCCCCATTGGCGCGGGTCCGTGCCCGAAACCCGCGCCAATGGGCGCAACCCCTAAATTTAAAATCCTCCCTATAGGGGATGAAGATGCAACTTAAAACAAATTCTAAACAGATAGAAATGGAGCTAAGGACAAGACCTCTTACCTGACACTGATGGCGCTCCAAATGGTCCACTGGATTTGTCGCAATCGCCAACTGAAGGTCGCACTCCAAAAGCCCTAATGTCGCTCTCCAAAGGTAAAAAGTGAAAAGTAATCTTTTATTTACCATTTTCACCATTTTATAACTTTTTGACCCCTAAATAGGTTTTAAAGGTCATTTTATGAATATTTATGTCGAAAATGGATGTTACGTCGATGTCTTGTGCAGCGACAGGTGTTTATGCAGCTTTGGCGGCGAAACGAGTTGTATTTTATACTTTTTCGGACTCAGTAAACACACAAAAAAGTCACTCTGGAGTCATCTTTTGCTCTTTTCTGACTCTCTAAACGTGAAAAGAATGTCGAGTTGGTCCTCTCGACTCATTAAACGGAAATGAGAGGCAGTCGTCTTTAAACCCTTTTCCGACCGTTTAAAGACGAAAAGATGTCGGACCCTTGTTGTTTCCGGTTCGTTAACGGTCACGAAGCGACGTGGTTTTGATCGCCTTTTTACTTTTTTCAGATCAGAATCACTACTTATGAAAAGTACTCCTCGGTCGTAATGATCGGGCGGTTCTTTAGAGCATATTTTTATACTTTTTCGGGCTTGAGAGACACTACTTTACGAAAAAGGACACCCCTGGAGTTTCCTTTTCGCTGTCTTTTCAAACTCTCTAAACATGAAAAGACGTCGAGTTCTTCCTTTGTCAGACTTGTTAAAACTTAATGACATCGGATTCCGTCGCAATGACGCCTCTCAAGCATATGCTATCCCCGTCAATCTTGTCATCCAAAAATAACCAGGGTACTCGCCAGAAATGGTGGGGGAATAAAGGGACAACAATCATCGTCGTGTCGGCAGTATGTCGCTTTTGAACATGGCACTTGTCTGCATTCCTGTCTGGGTGGGGACATCTCATCTTGTTTTACACTTGCCTCCGTGGGTTTGGGTTATCCTGTTTGACCATTCATCTGCTCATCGTCTTGTCACCATGACCCCTGATCGTTTGATGTCAAATACTGCCAAGTCCACTGTCGTGCCGCCGATATGTTCAAGAGAAGTTGACCTCTGCAGAATACTCAGCCTCCCTCTGATACCTCACAGAAAACATTTTATCCTTCTCTGTCTTGTGTCGATGATGTGGGAAACATTATGGCCCACCTTCGATCAAGGTCACTTCCTGTGGACTTCAGCTCATTATCCAGGAAGTTGACTTAGAGACTCCCTTCAGGTACCTTGGAGCCTGCATGCCTCAATGGAAGGTTCTTCGTGTTCGACGTGAGGTTTTCATCATTGGCCTTCGATCGGATGATTCTACGGGTGTTCGACACCGACTCACTGATTCACACGCCGTGGATTGTACTTATAGTACCTTGAGGACCATTGTCATTATTGGTGGTACCTTTCGCGTCTGTTAACAGTTTTCATCATTGACTGGTAATCAGACGATGTTCTCGCATGTTCGACTTCGACTCCCATATTCGCATGCTTGAACTTGTACTTAGTTCGGGTCGAGACGGAGCGCAAGACCCTGGATTTTGTTTGTTGAGATCCAGGTTGCATTTTGTGGATTATTATAATCACTACGTGACTCATTCACTGGATGGTTGTGACCATGCCTGAGTCTATTCATCGATCCTCGCTGGATGGCTACGTCCATACCTTGGATCCAGATTTTTATGTACTCCGCTATGGATGGCTGCACCCATACCATGTACATCATGTACTTGAGATATCATTTGTACTTCGTGCAAGTTCCCTAGCGGTCGTGTTTTCAGTCGACCATGTTCTTGTAAAGCACTTCACCCCTCTCTCTCTCGGGCTTCATGCTTTAGGGGGCATCTCTTACACAGTATTTTGTCACCGTCCCTGTTACCCCTTCTCCCGTACATTGGAGGACCTATTACGGGACCTGTGAGAAGTGACATAACCTGAAAACACCTGCATTGTATCCCCTTGAGTATGTACTCCATATGCCCTGAAGGCACCTTCTGCAAAATACCCATAAATGTAGCCCTTTTTCCATTGGCGTTGTTCCACAGTGTATCACTCGCACCAATGGGTAAAATCCTCCAAAGAGGGTGCGCCAGCTGGCACTCTGTGTCAGAGTCGCATTAGCGCCAACCCAGTTGGGTAAAGTTTTTAACAAGAAAACTTCCGAAGGTTCCTTCTAACCTATCCATGAACTGATTCCAGTTTGAGTTAGTTCAGTTGGGCTTCGAATCTCCCAAGGAGGGAAGTAGTTCTCCACCTCTCATGGAAAGCTTCCTTATGATAAGGACAAATCCCATGAATCTGGTGGATGATCTTATCTACTCCTCCTACCTCTATATAAGCTTTTTCTTTTCCCTTTGACAAGCTAGTTAGTAATTCTACTCTTCAAGCTCCCAAATCTAAGTCCCAAAGTCTGAGAATTGCTAAGCTCATGTTACAAGAGGCCTTGTTCATCCCCATAAAGCTATATCTTTAAGGAGGAGATCCATGTCCAAGTAATCAAGGAGAGAGAGGCTTGTTCCCCATTCCCTACAAGCTTTGCAAGGCATGTGTTGCTGATCACCCAGCCAAAGGAGGATTTGACGTCAGAACTTGGTTGTATTCTATTTTGTTTATTAATAATAATAGACGACTATCATTATGGTTCCACTCATGTGTCTTTATAATGATGTTTGAGTTCTATCTTTTCTGACTGATACATAGTTGCATTTCTTGGATTTTATGCTTGTATTTGTCTTGTTCTTTGCACGTGCAGGTGTTTCTTCGCGAGGATTGTGAGGATTGTGACCAGCTGAAGCGAAAGAACGGAAGCAACGACTCTTCTACGAATACTAGCGTTGGATTCGAGGTAGGCTCTCATCATTGGCCTTTACTTTGCAATTAGGAACCTGTGTGTTAGCGTTGTTAGATTGTTGCTAGACCCCATTTAGGCTAGTGGGATCGCCTCTGTCCGCAGAGGGGATTTACCTGCACAACAACCTTTATCACTGTTGAGGGCAATACACATTCACTAAGCATTAAAATAACCTCTTTCTGAGGCTAGGAAAATGCAGAGAGGTTGATCTTCATATTGGAAATTATAGAGCATACTATTTTTATTACTGACATTGGGTATGCTTTCTAGATTTTCAAGTCCAAGTTGGGTAAGAACTTAGATTCTAGATGGCAACCAAAGTCTAAAAACAGGGCACATAGGGAGATCCCAGGCATCAAAGATATGGATGCTAAGACTCCAAAGATCCCTGGGTGGTACTCACTTTGTGATCTTACCTGCAGTGCAAAGGAAGTTCTTCACAAACAACATGTGTTTGGGAAGAAGCACCAGTCCAGGTTTAAAAAGTTGAAAGAAAAGGGTTCAGAAGATGTAGTAAAGCCACAGAAAAAGTAGTCACAAGGACTGGTGGTGTGGTGTTCTCTTTGTGAGGTTAGTTGTGGAAGCCTAGAAAATCTTCATGAGCTGCATATGTCAGGGAAAAGACACTTGTCCATGTTAGGAATGGCAAAGACAAAGGAGCAGGAGACAACAGAGACTGGCAAAGACAATGTTCTTGGAAAAAGAAAAGATGATTATGTGAAGGAAGAAAGGGATATGCCATCCAAGAAACACCACAAGTTACATAAAGGAGATGATGCGCATGCCCAGCTTATAGATGATGGAAATTCTGAAGCCCATTTACCGGTCTATGGTGAGACAGAAAGTGTTGTTGGTCGCAAAGTTGAGGAAGAAGCTTTTGTCAAAGCTCAAGATGAAGGGGCAAATTAAATTTTCCAAGCTTTCAAGTGTTTTAGGTTTTGTGGACATTAGATTTCAAAATTTTCTTTAAGGTTTTGTGACAATTGAGACACTTCACGATTGCAGAATAGAAATCCCTGGAGATTAATAAGAAATGCTTTTGAACATGCTGGAATTAAATATTACGCAGGGTTGAATTTCAAAATTTCTAATGTGATTCATAAGAAATGTTTTTGAACATGCTGGAATTAAATATTGCGTATGGTAAGATTTAGAAAATTTTGATGTGATTTTGAACTTTTCATATGTAAAGAGTTCTTAAGGTAGCTGTGATTATGAAAGAATTGATTAACCTCTTTGCAAGTTAATTGGTTTATCCTTTCAACGTTGAAAGGTTTTTAGAGAAGGTTCTCTGTAGCAAGGGGCCTTTGTAAAACTCAGGCACCTGTTGTCTTTCTGACGCTAGGAAAATGCAATTGTCCCCATTCACATGGGAGGCAGGGCAATGCCGCCTACCCTTTCTCCTCGGTTGATACCCATGACCTCAGAGACACGATGATTAGGGATCCCTACAGACAACCCATTATACTTGTGCCATTTTGTCTTCTTTTGAAGTTGAAAATTCTTCAGAGAAAGACGAATTTCTCTATCTCTTAATTGTTTAAACACTGGGACATAAATAGAAAATGATATCTAAAACACTAAAGCATGGCACCAATATTTAATGGTCCATTTCAAATTGACATTGAAAAAATAACGTATTACTTTTCAGTACTTGGCAAAACTAACCCATAGCACTTGCTAGAATCCCTACAAACATATGATAAAATACTCAACATGAGATCTATCAACATCAGTCACGCCAACAAGAGGTATCTGTTTTCTTTTTCAAATTTCCATTCCAGATTGTGCAATGTATCCATCCTTTTTCATTCACTTCTTAGCCTCTCAACTTTGAACTTCATTTTCTGATTCAATAGTGTATCCATTCTTTTTCTACCTTTTCTTATTGTGCCAGAAAAGTTTTTTACTATTTCAGTAATTTGTCCATTCTTTTTGTTTACTAATTGAGCAATGTTTGATATTGTGGGAGCCTTTATCACTGTTGAGGGCAATACCACATTCACTAGGCATTAAAACAACCTCTCTGTTGTCTTTCTGAGGTTGGGAAAATGCAAAGAGGTCCATCTTCATATTGGAAATTATAGAGCATACTATTTTTATTACTAACATTGGGTATGCTTTTCAGATTTTCAAGTCGAGGTTCGGTAAGAACTCAGATTCTCGATTGCAACCAAAGTCTAAAAACAAGGCACATAGGAAGATCCCAAGCATCAAAGATATGGATGCTAAGACTCCAAAGATCCCTGGGTGGTGCTCTCTCTGTGATGTTACGTGTAGCACAAAGGAAGTTCTTCCCAAACAACATGTGTTTGGGAAGAAGCACCAATCCGGATTAAAAAAGTTAAAGGAAAAGGGTTTAAAATATGTAGTACATCCACAGAAAAAGCAGCCACAAGGACTGGTGGGGTGGTGTTCTCTTTGTGAGGTTAACTATGGAAGCCTATAAAATCTTCACGAGCTTCATATGTCAGGGAAAAAACACCTGCCCATGTTAGAAATGGCAAAGAAAAAGGAGTAGGAGACAGCAAAGACTCGGGAAGACAATGTTCTTGGAAAAAGAAAAGATGATTCAGTGAAGGAAGAAAGAGATATGTCATCCAAGAAACGCCACAAGTTACATAAAGGAGATGCTACCCATGCCCAACTTATCGAGGATGGAAATTTTGAAGCCCATTTTCCGGTCTATAGTGAGACAAAAAGTGTTGCTGGTCGCAATGTTGACGAAGAAGCTTTTGTCAAAGCTCAAGATAAAGGGGCAGATTAAATGTTCCAAGCTTTCAACCCGTTGAGCGTAAAATGGTCTTTGTTTTAGGTTTTGTGGACATTAGATTTCAAAATTTTCTCTAAGGTTTTGTCACAGTTAAGACACTTCACGATTGCAGAACAGAAATCCCTAGAGATTCATAAGAAATGTTTTTGAACATGCTTGAATTAAATATAAGTAGGGTTGAATTTTGAAAATTTTGACGTGATTCATAAGAAATGTTTTTGAACATGCTGGAATTAAATATTGAGTAGGGTAGTATTTAGAAAATTTTGATGTGATTTTGAACTTTCCATATGTAAACAGTTCTTAAGGTGGTTGTGATTATGAAAGAAATTGATTAACCTCTTTGCAAGTTAATTGGTTTATCTTTTCGACGTTGAAAGGTTTTTAGAGAAGGTTCTCTGTAGCAAGGGGCCTCTGTAAAACTGAGGCATCTGATGTCTTTCTGAGGCTGGGAAAATGCAGCTATCCCCATTCACATGGGAGGCAGGGCAATGCCGGCTACCCTTTCTCCTCGATTGGTACCCATGACCTCAGAGACAAGATGATTAGGGATCGCTATAGACAACCCATTGCTCACAGAGAACCCACTTTGGGATTGTGGAAAACAAACTTGAAAGTTTGGAAGCCATGATGAAGAGAATCAAGATGTTGGCTCAAATACTCAAGCAAAAACTAACGGTGAACATTAAAATGGGATCTCATTTTCTCCATGATGAAGAAATAAATCAAAAGTAACAGACCCTAGGCAATGACTCTACGAATGTCAACCAAAAACAAACGAAGAACATGCATCATAGAAATGACGAGATAGATAATCATAGCTCCATTCAATTGAAGCCATGTGAGTTGATACATTTGATTTCATAGAATATTTTGACAAAGGTGGGAAACAACAAATTACGTGGCTTTGGGAAACTGATAATAGACCATGCTTGGATGGTAGAAAAGGCATTTGACTACAACTAAACTCTACTCTCAAGCCTAAGATAATCACCAATCAATCTCAAGTATGGTATTTCTTACAATTCTTTTCAGTTATTACATTGAGGAGATGTGAACCACTTGGGGAGGGAACATCTCTCGATGTGACAAAAGGAAGTTTTTGTTTGTTAATAATATGGACAAGTAATCATGTGGAGGAGAGAAATCAAACACTACTGGAATTAAAGCACTCCCATTTAGGCATACTTGTTTAATGGGATTAGGGATTTCTCAAGATCTATATTTGGTAATGATACCTTCATTATTCCAGGCATCTACAAGCATATCAATATACATAACAGCAAGAGAGCAGCACTTCTCCTTTAGATTCTATAGAGTGCCCACATAGGAACCCAAGGTAGCCATTCTTCCACTCCAGGAGTACTGCATATCATTTTAGGACATCATTGCTCCTCTTCAGTAGTCTTCCTACCCTAAGAGTGTTTGGTTCAGCTTCTTATGCATCACGTACAGTCCAGTTGTAGTGAATAAAATTTCTTAAGAGCACCAACCATTTGATGAGCAGATTCCTAGAGATGAACAAATTGGGCTTCAAACAAACAGGAACATGCTTGCTTCCATACATAAGAAAATATGGAAAACAATGATTTTTGAGTTGTACAAAAAATGGAGAAGCAATTATTGTTTTATCATTGTCCCTATTAAGTTTAACCTCTCATTGCTATTATAAGGTTTAACACTGAAATGATTATGCTCTAATATGTTTGATTTTGAGTGTGAGTGAGTAAAGAAAAATTCGCAAATGTAACCATGTGCTCCTTAAGCAACCATGATGTCATGGTGACTTGGGAGCTCCACAAGCAATTTGTGAATTTCCAACCATTACATTAACCCACTTGCAACTTCTCTGGGTAATTCTTTCCTCACGTCTTTATTAGATACTTAATAGACATTTTAACATGGGATAATGTCTAAAACACAGGGAGAACATCAAGGTCTACAATGGAATTTATTGTGAGTATTAAAATATTTAGATATTTGTTTTCAGATATTCTAAGATGATCCCACTACAGCAGAGTGAGGTACAAATGTTGGATAATTCCTACAACAAAAAATACTTGTGCCATTTTGACTTATTTTGAAGTTGAAAATTCTTTAGAGAAAGACCAATTTCTCTATCTCGTAGTTGTTTAAACACTAGGACATAAATAGAAAATGATCTCTAAAACACTAAAGAGTGGCACCAATATTACTAGTCCATTTCAAGTTGACATTGAAAAAATAACGTATTACTTTTCAGTACTTGGCAAAATGGCAAAACTAACCGGTAGAACTTGATAGAATCCCTACAAACATATGATAAAATATTCAACATCAGTCTCTCCAACAAGAGGTATCTGTTTTTTTTTCAAATTTCCTTTCCACATTGTGCAATATATCCATCCTTTTTCATTCACTTATTAGCCTCTCAACTTTGAACTTTGTTTTCTGATTCAGTAGTGTATCCATTCTTTTTCTCAGTATACGAAGGATGCTGTGGGTGGGTAATGGTGGAGGTGGACGGCTGTATTGCTTATTTAAAGCTTTAAATGACAATGTAAGTTATTAGTTGATGAATGTATTTGTATTTTTGAAATAATTTATTAATAATATTTCTATTATATTTTGCTAATGTTAATATTCTGAGTTGTTTGGTCAGGAGTGCAGGCAGAATCACAGCTCCACATGCTGCTCGCCATAACTGCTGTAGCCAGATTGGATTTCGATAATTAGAGGTGAGTTTTATTTTAGATTTTTGTTTCGGGCTTCTTTCAGATTTAGCTTCTATCTTCTATTTGTGTTTGGGCTATTTTGTTAATGTTAATATTTTCAGTTGTTAATGTTAATGTTAATAGTCCCGGAGTGCAGGCAGAATCGCAGCTCCACAAGCATTACTCAGGATCACTGTAGCCCCGTTTGGATATTAATAACTAAGGGTGAGTTTTATTTTTTTATTTTGGTTTGGGGCTTTTTTCAGGTTTAGCTTTCGATCTCTGTTTGGGATTTTTTCAGAAATTGTTGATGGGTATGTTTAACATATTTTTGGATGTTACAATTTTTTTGAGGGTTTATGGTTTTTAGTTCGTCAAAGAATTTTCCCTCACCTATTCAATCACATATATTCAGCTCTTATCTCAATAATTCCTTGCTCTGTGTGTAAGGAAACAAAACCAAACCTAGGAAAAGCTCTTATCTCAATTACAAATTACAAATGAGATAAATTTATTATTTAAAAAAAATAAAACATAAATAAAAACATTAAATGAAAATAACTTTTGAATATAAAAATTACAAATTACAAATATAAATAATTTTAATTTAATATAATAAAATAATATAATTTTAATTTAAAATAATAAAATAAAACAATTATTAATGAAAATTATCTAATAAAAAGAATTGAAATAAAAATCAATTACATTAATGATATTTAATATAACACACATAAATATACACTTTAATCCCTACAGGTTATACACTTTAATCCCTACAGGTTAAAAGGACAAGGTAATGCTACACGTTAAAAGCATAACTTAATAGGTGTTCAATATTATACGCTTTATCATAACTTGATAGAGTACATCCACTTGCCCCGCACTCCCGCCAACGTAGCATTCAGTAAGAATGCAGAGCAGTACACCCACGTTCCTCTCTTTCTTGTCCACAATAAATAAGGACTTCCATCTTCCTCTTTAGTAGCCTTATCACCGAGAAGAAAACTGCCGATTCCCCATTTGACCCAAACTAATACTTGCATACCACTGTATACCCTTCTTCCCAGCCCTTTATTCATGCTCAACCTTACAACCAGGCTTGCAATGCACCCTACTTCCATGGAGGGTGCCCAATTGCCTTCACAAGCAATCAGCACACTCCAAGTGATGGAGCAAATCAGGTTCACACAACCCACCATATACGATACCCTTCTCGCGCTTAGATTACCACCTCTAAAGCACAACACTTGGCAAACATTGGTCCCATCGCCACTACAGAAGACCGCTGCTTCGGTTAGAAATGCATTGGCACCAAAGCCGGTCCCTGCGCAACCAGAGAGCTAGAAAAGCCATCTACTCTCAACCACCCCGTTAGTCCCATGTTCACTATTATTTCTGCAACCCTTGGTAGTATTAAGGAGGCACTGTCATATATTTCACTTGCGAAAATACAGCCAGTTGGTGATTGAAATAACAACCCCAATTCTTGGGCACTGCCAGTGATGTAGTGTTGCAGGGCATCTGAAACCACAACTTTGATTCCTTTTGCTTACTTTTCTTTAGATTTGAGAAATTTGATCATGAACTTTGTCCACCGATCAGCGTTCCGTGGATGCACTGGAATGCAAGTGCAACTACTCTCTTCTTCTTCGATTAGAGATTCGTTCAGTGCTTCACAAACTGCTGCAGGGGAATCCACCCTTGGGTTATCCTCTCTCTCAATCTCCCCTCAGAAGTCCCAAGCTCTAAAGATTCACCAGCTGCCTCCACATCGGGCAGGTCTTCCACATACAACAGGCCGTGGTTACATCCATGGCAGCCATTTTTGAGGCAGTGAAGATATGGCAGTAGGCACAGAGACTTAGACAGCAGTTTTAATGTTCCCGGGAGCCGACGAGCAAGCATGATCACGATCTCTTCCGTTGCCCGGAATACAACGCATCGGCAACCCAAACCGCATTCACATTTCTCTGCAGTGACTGAAGCAGGTGTGAAAGGAAGGAATTGAAGAAGGATGGACTCCAAGTCGTGGGAATGGGAGATATACTGCATGAATTGCGTCAAGGAAGAATGGGGCCTCTCGTTGTACTTCGACAGCAGTACCACATCAACGGCTCTCAGATCATTCAAACGACACGTGGTCAGTCCAGACCCATTTATGGCACGTAGCTTGGGACCTCTAGTGGTGGCCAGAACATCGCTGGCACCATTCTCCGTATCCAGTCTTCCTCTGGTGAAGGCCGTCATAAAGACAGCCAAGTTTCCTAAGCACGTGAATGCCATGTCAGGAATACTAACCGATCCAGATACACCTTCACTCCACTCAAACTGTGCTAAAGCAACGGCCGTTAAGCACCCCAGGGAGCCAACGAGGTTTATGATAAACCACTGCAAGGTGAATCGGCTTCTCTGCCACACACTGACATTGAAGAGAGCCATTTCTCCTCTCCTCTTCTGGACAACCAACGACACAAAAATAAAGTTAACTCTTATTGCTGCAATCAATACATATCGTGCCTCCCTGCAATGGGCTTAGGTACAACAAAATCACACAGCAGAATCTAAACGAAGCTTTTGCTTTATTAACCTGCAACTCAGGGAGTTTCTTCGGAAGTGAAGGATACCTCAAATCTCTTTTATCTTTATGCTATAGCAATCCCACTTGTCGGTGAAGTGAACAAAGGAGGGAAGGGCGAGAGAAAATGCAGAGAACGTCAAATCTCCTTGTCGGTGAAGTGACCAAAGAAGGGAAGGGTGAGAGAAAACGCAGAGAACGTCATAAATGAACGGCGGGTGTATATGCCACCGTTCGATTTTGCTAAGGCCGAAATCGAACGGTGGGCATATACACCCGCCGTTCATTTATGACCCGATAGCTATCTTTATTGACCACCGAGAACGTATGCATTAAGTCAATTGCATTGATAATATTTAATAACTTTCCAACATGTTAGTTTCTCGGAAGTGAAGGATACGATCAAATCACCTTTATGCTATAACAATCCCACTTGTCGGTGAAGTGACCAAAGGAGGGAAGGCTGAGCGAAAATGCAGAGAATGCGAGAACCTATGCATTATTTGTGGACCAAAAGTAAAAAGTGGAGAACGACAGAATCGAGGGCTTTTGTTTTTCTCAATGGAAGTTGGTGAAGAAGCAATAGATGATGGTAAAAAGGAAAGGAGTGAGGGTAAATTAGTATCTTAAATCACAGTATAATCATATAAATTTAAATATCCCTAAATTAATCATTAGGGATTCATTTTAAATTCTAATTTAATATAAATTATGAGTTAGAGAGAATTTAATTTTTTTCAAGTGTAATTTCTTTTATGAATTTATATATTTAAATATTTTGTTATAATTATTTATTTATTCTATTTATTTTTATTTTTTATTTTTTATTTGGGTTTATATGAACAAAATTTTCAATTTTAAAATATTTATTCTATTGTTAAAATTAAAAAATATAAAATTAATTAAATTATAATTTTATTTTAAATTGTGTATGTACAATAAAGATGGATTTTCAAGATTTATTATTTCATATGTATGGACATGAATAACTTCCAATCTATATGAAGCATATAATTTATGTTAAGTATTTTAAATTTTATGTGTAATAAATATAGGTTTTCAAAATTTATTATTTTATAAATAGGGACATGAACAACTTTGAATTTATATCTTTATATTCTTTTGTTATTTTCAACACCAAATTTTAAGAAAAATAATGTTTAATAAATATGATTTTTTTGAACTGCATTTCAAGATTTAATGGATATCTATTAGTGGAATGCACAATCAATTTTTCCATATTTTCAAAATTGTTATCTTGACAAGATAAAATTTAGAATTGCTTTTCAAAAAGCACTATTACTGTTACTATTACTATTAGAAAAATATAAGCCTTTTTAATTTGAGTTACATAGCTTTGAATTTTTTTCTTATTTGGCAAAAATTTGATGCATACCCATTTTTTTTTTCATTTTACAATCAACTTCACATTTCAAAAACAAAAAAACCTTGAAAGATTATTTATAATATAAAACTACAACTAGCAGAGGCAAATACTTAGGGTGGTAAATTACACTTGTTTTAGAATTTTTTATTTTTTGTTTCATCTATAATATGCAATTGTAGAAACAATAAGGTTTTAGCCATTGTAGATCTTACAAAATTGCCTCCCCTCCCCCTCCATAAGCTATGAAGAACAACTAGCTATTGCCTCACAGTATAATGTGTGATATCACTTAACCCACTTCTATACTACGGTGGCTCATTTACGTTTGGATGTGTAGTTGGTGGCCTAAAGCTTGTGCTAGTAGGCTCACTAATGATGGAGGTCCATTCCTAAGTGGCTTCTCCTTTGACTCTAAAATTTCTTTGGAGGGCATCCATCTCTTCACCTTGAACACTTGTATTATTCAATGAACTACATATTTAATCCATTTCATTATTGATGGTTTCTTTTTGTTCATTTTCATTTTGCTTGAGGGTTAGATATCCATTTGGGTTGCATCAACACTTTGAGATAAGTTGACAATGATACTCCTTGACACTATTTTTATAGTTTTCTTGGTCCAATAAATTAAAATAGAATCAATTCTTTATGTTGGAGTGTCTCAAATAGGGGCCAAATGCTCAACAAGTTTTTTATTGGAAAGAGATGGAACTACATAATTTATGCACCTTCTTAGATCTAATTGTTGATGAGTGCAACAATTACAAGGTTTGTCTATTCTCAATTGACCATAAGTGGAATAATATTTCTAAGAATCAATGATGAAGGTGAGTCTTATCTAGAGGCAATGAATTGAGAAGCATGCAAAGGGGGAGACATCTAGCTTAGTATACACACCTATGAGATCCCAACTAATGCATATACAACATTTAGTTCTAGGACTAGGGACATGATAATGAGGGAAAACAAGCCTAAAGTAGTATGACAACCCCAAATCAACTTGAATATAATTAAATTGAACCCAATTCTTTCTAAGAAAATTATTGCTCTATTTTTTTTAATAATTCCTCACCACTATGTTGTTATTGTTCATGGGCCATATGTGTGAGCTCTATGATATGCATAGAAGTTAATGATAACACACAATTTTTGTAGTCTTGAAAAAGCAAGAAAATTCTTTGGAAAAGAACAAGAACACATGGGCATTCATAGGAGGTGAAAGAGACCCAAAAATGACCACCAGCTCCACTTTTATTTATTTATTTAAATTGTTTAGGTAGAAAAATTCCCTAAAGTAAATGACCTTGTCTAGAGTAACCACATATGGTGGTTGAACGCGCTAGATCGATTGTTGTGTGCTTGCATCTAGCACCCTCATGAATTGGATGGAATGTCTAGTTTATGTAAATGTGTGTGACCACAAGGTCATTGTTGATTGCCAAGATTCTCCTATATACTCCCATTTTCCAGCCTCTTTTAATAATATAATCTCTAGGTATTTTTGTAGCTATTAACCATCATTAGAGAAGAAATGATGGCTCGTGATGACCATTAATATATAAGTCCTCCAACTGCAATTTACAAAACATTCTCAACTTTTTTGTTATGGTCTAGTAGGGCATAGATAAAGGATTTCAAGGGGATGGTTTTTATCATTTCCTCAATTCTTTTCAAAATATTTTCTAGAGATTTTTCCTTAGGTGGCATTTTTTTACTAGATATTAAAAAATGCGGTGTGGAGCTCTGAGGATAGTGAACTCTTGCACTTGCTTTTGTTTGGCTATTAAAACAACTTATAAAGGTCATGTCTCAAAGGAATCGTGCTAGGCCCATCAATATGATTTTATAACACCATATATCCATCCACCACTTCTTTTCATGACTCATACTTAATTTTCTCAAATCAACTATTTCAAAGCATCTCTGCAATACTCGTATTAAATTGATTCTTGATTCCTGCTAAGAATGAGGTGATTTGCCTCCTACATCCACGAGAAATTAAGTATTAAAGAGAAATTTAGTGATTGCACCGAGAGGCACTCTACAACCCAATATGGAAGATATGTTGTAATGTCCTCTTATTATGTTATGTAACATTTTGACTCAGTCATATTACATAAAAATATAAATAAGTATTAATAATTAATAATTAAAACTAGCATAGACCTTAACTCCGGATAACAAGAGGGATCAAATATCTTGAGGTGCAGACCTTTTTTACAGTGAAAATAGATTTGATCCCTCCCTTTTGGAGCTTGGTAGATCCAAAGTTAAGATGGATTTATGCTAGTAGATAATAAAGAACGAGCATGGGATGAGAGCATATGTTTATCGGGCAGAAAGGATTCAAGTTTCTAAAGTTAAAAAGTAAAATTCACACATAAAGTTACATGACGCAGAAAATCTAAACATATTTGAGAGGATGGTAAAATTCTTGTAGGTGGGTGACACACGAAAGATGAACACAAGGAAAGTGAAGGCTAAAGAAGATGAGGTTTTACATGAAAGAGTTCATGAAGGAAAACTTGTGGACCTTTCATGCCAAAATGAAACCAAATCTTAGAGAAGCGAGAAATGAGAGTAATCTTGTTTGGAAAGACAATCCTATATTGAACAATAACTCACAATATGGAAAATCTAAGAGGATGGGGACTTTTTAATTACAAGGAAAATGATAAAAATGTAGGTGAACATGTTCATATTTTATGTTGAATTGAATCAAGGAGAAGTTATGTCTTTCACTAAGGTATCCTTGTTGTGAATGGAAGAGAAAAGTGAGTTCATAATGAGGATGGTATACCGACCACAAATAATAATATGAATATAGACGAGACAGAAGGAGAAGATTTAGTTGTAGATGAAAAAAGTATCTTTCAATATAGAAAGTTTGGATCACAATACCCACATTGAAGGATCATCAACAAAGCTTGGAAAGCACCTATCAAGATATGACACTCCATTTGGAAGCCAAATTTATTCATGGGTGGATAGAGGAAAAACATCCCAAAGTGATTAACCTTTAAATTATAAGAGAAGTAACAACATAAACTACCATCAAGGCACAAATAGCTAAACAAACTATCTTATAGACATTTTTGGGCACTTCAACCCCAATCATAAATGTACATAAACCGAGGGCTCCTAAGTCCCTAGAAGTGTTGCTTCACTGCCTAAAGGAAGAAGGTCAACTCATTACATCATCTCCCAGAAGTTCTCC